>JAJIBD010022913.1:0-45802 GCA_021461705.1 Cryptotis parvus
CTTTACATTCAAAAGGTTTCTTTCCTGTGTGGATTTGCTCATGTACAGTGAGGCTTGACTTCCGGAAGAAAGTTTTCCCACATTCTTTTCACTCATGGGTTTCACCCCTGTGTGAATTTTTCATGTAAAGTGAGTTTTGACTTCTGACTGAAAGCTTTGCCACATTCTTTACATTCATAAGGTTTCTCTCCTGTGTGAATTGGCTCATGTAAAATGAATTGAGACTTATAGCTGAAAGTTTTCCCACATTCCCTTACATTCATAAGTTTTCTCTCCTGTGTGATTTCGCTCATGTACAGTGAGGCTTGACTTCCAGAAGAAAGTTTTCCCACATTCTTTACACTCATAGGGTTTCTCTCTGTGTCAATTTGCTCATGTAAAGTGAGTTTTGACTTTCTGAAAGCTTTGCCACATTCTTTACATTCATAAAGTTTCACTCTCTTGTGTGTTTGCTCATGTAAAATGATTTGATACTTATAGTTGAAAGTTTTTCCACATTCTTTACATTCAAAAAGGTTTCTTTCTTGTGTGGCTTTGCTCATGTACAGTGAGGCTTGACTTCCAAAGAAAAAGTTTTCCCACATTCTGTACACTCACAGGGTTTCTCTCTCTGTGAATTCCGCTCATGTAAAGTGAGTGTTGACTTCTGACTGAAAGCTTTGCCACATTCTTTACATTCAAAAGGTTTCTCTCCTGTGTGAATTCGCTCATGTAAAGTGAGTCTTGACTTCTGACTGAAAGCTTTGCCACATTCTTTACATTCCATAAGGTTTCTCTCCTGTAGTGAATTCGCTCATGTAAAGTGAGTTCTGACTCTGACTGAAAGTTTTCCCACATTCTTTACATTCATAAGGTTTCTCTCCTGTGTGAATTCGCTCATGTAAAATGAGTTGATACTTATAGCTGAATCTTTTCTCACATTCTTTACATTCATAAGGTTTTCTCTCCTGTGAATTCGGTCATGTAAAATGAATTGAGACTTATAGCTGAAAGTTTTCCACATTCTTTACATTCATAAGGTTTCTCTCCTGTGTGAATTCGCTCATGTAAAATGAGTTGATATTTATAGCTGAAAGTTTTTCTACATTCTTTACATTCAAAAGGTTTCTTTCCTGTGTGGATTTGCTCATGTGCAGTGAGGCTTGACTTCCGGAAGAAAGTTTTTCCACATTCTTTACACTCATAGGGTTTTTCTCCTATGTGAATTCAGCTCATGTAAAGTGAGTCTTGACTTCTGACTGAAAGCTTTGCCACATTCTTTACATTCATAAGGTTTCTCTCCTGTGTGAATTCGCCTCATGTACAATGAATTGAGACTTATACCTGAAAGTTTTCCCACATTCTTTACATTCATAAGGTTTCTCTCCTGTGTGAATTCGCTCATGTAAAATGAATTGAGACTTATAGCTGAAAGTTTTCCCACATTCTTTACATTCAAACGGTTTCTTTCCTGTGTGGATTTGCTCATGTACAGTGAGGCTTGACTTCCCGGAAGAAAGTTTTCCCACATTCTTTACACTCATAGGGTTTCTCTCCTGTGTGAACTTGTTCATGTAAAGTGAGTTGTGTCTTCCGATTGAAAGCTTTGCCACATTCTTTACATTCATAAGGTTTCTCTCCTGTGTGAATTCGCTCATGTAAAGTGAGTTTTACCTTCTGACTGAAAGCTTTGCCACATTCTTTACATTCATAAGGTTTCTCTCCTGTGTGAATTCGCTCATGTAAAGTGAGTTCTGACTTCTGACTGAAAGTTTTCCCACATTCTTTACATTCATAAGGTTTCTCTCCTGTGTGAATTCGCTCATGTAAAACCAATTGAGACTTATAGCTGAAAGTTTTTCCCACATTCTTTACATTTATAAGGATTCTTTCCTGTGTGATTTCGCTCATGGAAAACGAGGCTTGACTTCCAGAAGAAAGTTTTCCCACATTCTTTACACTCCATAGGGTTTCTCTCCAGTGTGAATTTGCTCATGTAAAGTGAGTTTTGTCTTCTGACTGAAAGCTTTGCCACGTTCTTTACATCCATAAGGTTTCTCTCTTGTGTGAACTCGCTCATGTACAATGAGTGGAGACCTATAGTTCAAAGTTTTCCCACACTCTTTGCATTCATAAGGTTTATCTCCTTTGTGAATTCTTTCATGCCAAACTAGATGTGACTTCAATGAAAAAGTTTTCCCCACATTTCTTTACATACATAGGGTTCAAATCTCTGTGATTTTTGCTTATTTAATTTAAGGCTTGACTTACAAATAAGTCTTGACTTACAGGGGGAAATTTTCCAAAATATCGTACATTCAGAGGGTTTCTCTCCTAAGTGAATTTGCTCATGTGAAGAAAGGCTTGCCATACAGGTGAACATTTTCCTGCATTCATTACATTCATAGGTTTTCCCTCCTGTGTGAATTTTCTCACAAGGAACTACAGGTGACTTCCATGAGAACATCTTCTTAAATTCTTTACCTTTGGATCGTTTCTCTGCTGTGTGAATTCTTGCACACTTAATGGGGCTTGACTTTCCTGACAAAGCTTTTCTACAATTTTTACTTTCCAATGTTTTCTGCTCTATGTGTATTATTTTATGTTCACTGAATCTTTGCTTTGGGGATAAAGCTTTTTCACATTCCTTATGTTCGTATGTTTTCGGTAAAATATGTGTTCTCTGAGGTTTACTCCAGACTGACCAGTAGTAACCTTCTGTTTTCACATTCATCATGGTTTTCATTAACACACATTTCATAGATGCTACTAATCTTAGAGAAACTTTTGTAGCTCTCACCTCTGTGTATGAGGTAGAACTCATGAGGATTATTAGTTTGCAAACAGTTCTTACACACATCATGCTTTCGGAGGCATATTTTTTCATAGGGTTCTTTTCATTATTTATCATTAGTTCTGAAACATGGGTAGAGCTACAATTGAAAGTAATTTTGCAGTCATTTCTCTTGTTTGTTTCTTTCCTCTTGGGATTTTCAGCTCGCCAAAACGGCCTATGCCAATTTCCCTGATGATGCTCGATCAAGTCATGCTCAAGCTGCATATCTAAAGCGAGACAAATACATTCACCTCAGAAACTATATTTATACATGTCCCGTAATATATACTATAAATATGTTTCCATGCAGTCAGAGAGAAAAATTATTTCAAAGGTATCTTTGACCCTTCAATGCTTTAAAATAGCATTCTAAAGGAGAATAAACTCTACTGAAAGTTTTTCCTTTGGATTACTTGTAAATTCTGTATAATTATCTACAGATCTCTCTTACACCTGAATAAGTGATCCAGGACCAACCTTTAGTAGCCCATGTGTTTCTACAAGATAATGTGGGGAGGGCTGGAGCAATACACAGCAGGTAGGGCGTTTGCCTTGCATGCGGTCGACCCAGGTTCGATCCCCGGCATCCCATATGGTCCCTAGCACCGCGAGGAGTAGTTCTTGAGCAAAGAGCCAAGAAGTAATACCTGAGCATCGCTGGGTGATCCAAAAAGGAAAAAAAAAATCATTTGGAGAATTCTTTAGTGTAGAGACGGGACTGACCCCCAAAAAATTAAAAACTTAAATATGAAAAGGAAAAAATTAGATAAGTCTCAAAAGAACATCATGGGAATGAAAGAATGAACATCAAGTGACACGAAATGGGGGCCAGAGCGATAGCACAGAAGGTAGGGTGTTTGCCTTGCATGAGGCCGACCTGGGTTCGATTCCCAACATCCTATATGGTCCACCATGTACCGCCAGGAGTAATTCCTGCTTGCGAAGAACCAGGAATAACCCCTGAGCCTTATCGGGTCTGACCCAAAAGGCAAATAAAGTAACACCAAGCCACAAACCCAAGCCATAAATTCACTGAACACTGAATTATAGTTATGTTTTGAAAATATACTCCTGGTGATGCGCAGGAATTACACATGCCGCTGAACTCAGGAATTTCTCCTAGCCCTGATCAGGAGACATGAGACACTGGGGATTGAATCCAGGTTGCCAACAAGCATGGCCAAAATCCTACCTGCAGTAATATCACTCTAGCTGCACTCTGACATACGTTGAGACTCAATAATGTGTGAGTCTTAAATGCAGAGTAACTCAAACCCGAGGGAATGTTAGTAACAACTTTATCAGTAACACAAACTTCTACTGACTGACCTGAGAGGCTCTGCTTTTGGGGACTCAGCCATCCATGGCTCTGCTCTCTGCTCCAACTTCATGATCACTTCTGGTTTGGTGAGTGAATGTCCTAATGATGAAAAATTAATGAAGTTTTTCTAAACCACCCAAAAGTCACAGTTTTTGAACAATGATATCAGAACAATTTTAATGACTTTTCCAATAATGCGTCAGCAGTCAGGATATGGAAACGGTTTCACTCTCAGTTATTATCAGGGAAATGCAAACCCAAAAAATTGATAACTCACACCAGTGAGAATGCTTAAATGAGGAAGACAGGAAATAAACAGAGTGGAGGAAATACAGTGAAATGGAGACCATCATTCACTGTTGGTGAGAGTGTCATCTGGTTTGGTCTCTGAGGAAGACAGTATGGTGACTCCTAAAAAAAGTAGGAATAGTCCAGAGATAGTAGTAGGTGAACACTTGCCTTGATACAACATGCACAGGTCCATTACACAGTATCCGTATGGCACAGAGACCCCGCTGGAGTACAGAGCCTGGAGTTTCCACAGGTGTGGAACAAACCTGCCCCCAAATGATGCATTTACTGGTGTCTACATTCCAAATACAATCATTAATTTGAAAGTATGCATGCACTACCCTATCCATTGTAATACTTAGTACAAAAGCCTGAAGAATAAATAATCCAGGGGCTGGAAGTAGTCCAGCAAGTAGGTTGTTTGCCTTGCATGCGGCTGATCCGTTTTCAATCCCCAGCATCCCTATGATCCCGACACAGTGCCAGGAGTAATTCCTGAGTACAGGGCTAGGATTAACCTCTGAGCATCACTGGGTGTGATCCAAAACACACACACACACACACACACACACACACACACACACACTAATAATCCAGGGGCTGGAGTAATAGTCCAAGTGCGTAGGGTGTTTGCTTTGACAGCATGAGACCCAGGGTTGTTCCCCAGCATCCCATAAGGGCCACTGAGCACTGCAGAAGTAATTCCTGAGTTAGAAGTAGCACCGTTAGGAATAACAGGAGTAGGGGCCGGAGTGATAGATAGCACAGCAAGGGAGGGCGTTTGCCTTGCCTGTGGCAAACCCAGGTTCGATCAGTGGCATTCCATATGGTCACCAAGCACCACCAGAAGGAGTAATTCCTGAGTGCAGAGACAGGAGTAACCCGTGAACATTTCAGGGTATGATGCACATAAATAATGAGCGAGTAAATAAATATGAAGATCTATCAAAGTAGAACAGATAATAAAGCACTGGTATCTGCAAAGAAGGGAATACTTTGCAGTTCTAAAACAAGAAATCCAGGGCCAGAGCAATAGCACAGCAGTTGGGCTTTTGCCTTTGCATGCGGCAGACCTGGGTTTGATCTCCGGCATCCCAATGGTCACCTGTGCACTGCCAGGAGTAAGCCCTGGGCGAAGAGCCAGGAGACCAAAAAACAAAAAAATGAATTACACACACACAAACAACTATACCTTGCATTTAATTAGTCTTTAAAATACGATCTTTGAAAATACATGAAGAATGGAAGCAAATAATGAATGGTTCACAATGAACATTTGATTAAAATGTGAATGTTTCCATATTTTTGAACAAAATCTTTTTTATAAATTTTTTATGTTACCACCATGAGAACATTACAAAGATGTTCATAATTGGGTCTCAGTCATACATTGTTCCAGCACCCATTCCTTCACCCGTGCCCCATTCCCACCACCAATGTCCCCACATTCCCCCTCTCCCAGCTCCAGAGCAGGCATTTCTTCCTTCGCTCCCTTTCTCTGTGTCTCTCGTATCTCCTTCATCTTCCCCAATCCTTTTTATAGACCATGTAATATATAGAATTACAAGGATGTTCATAATTGGGTCTCTACAAATACAGTGTTCCAGAATCCATCCCTCCACCAGTGCCAATTCCCACCACCCAAATCCCAAACACACGCACCCAAACCCCTGCCTGCCCCCACTGCAGGCGCATTTTACTATTCTCTCTCTTTGTCTATGTCCCTGTATTTCCCAATCGCTCTTCTATTACACTTGATGGCTTGTCCTATGGATACTAATAATGTATGATGTCTCTATCTGATTATTTAATAGTGAGTTCTAGTGTGACATCATAATTCCTGATTCCCTATAACCTCTCCAGTTTGATGCAAATAGAATGATCATTGAAGTGTGCAAGTGAGAAAGATCCTGAAAGGACCTGGTGCTAAAATACATTGAGGGGGCCGGAGGCGATAGCCCAGCGGGTAGGGCGTTGCCTTGCACGCGGCCGGCCTGTGCCGGCCTGGGTTCGATCCCCGGCATCCCATATGGTCCCCGAGCACTGCCAGGAGTAATTCCTGAGTGCAGAACCAGGAGTAACCCTGAGCATCGCCGGGTGTGACCCAAAAAGCAAAATAAATAAATAAATAAATAAAATAAAAAATACATTGAGTCAAAGATTAAACTGCGGCGGCAGAGCCACTGCGGCGCCTGCGAAGCCTTGGATCTGGAGTCTCAGTCCTGCAGCGGTTGGCTGTGGTGGCTGCAGCTCAGGGCCACACCTACAGGGCCCGGAGGTTGGGGACTGAGTGGAGGCCCTCAATCCTTGCTCCGAGTCCAGCAGGCCCTAGGAGCTATGTAGGACATGACCAGACGCTAGCCGAGCCTTTTTACTTTTTTTTGAACAAAATCTTTAAGGTTATTTCATAGTAAGTTGTATATTTAGCAACAGACGAATAATATGGCGGGGAGGGTGTTTGTCTTTCACTGTGTTGTATGATATGGCCTAGCTAGCTTGGTATCCTTGCTATTCAAGCTACTAACAGTTTAAACTATTTACATGTCTTTAAGCCAGGATTCACACTAAAGAGATCTCTCTTTTATGTAAACACGGATTGTCAGTTATAGGAGTCATTTCGACTCTGAATTAATAACTTTTGAAATTTTATTTTAATCTCTAATATGATTTCAATCCTATCAAGATTGGGCACAATTCCTTTTTAGTACCCACTGGTCCCAGCACAGTTAGAATTTACCAGCAGAACACCACCCTGGCTACATTGAGATTACTACCAAAGGAGGGATCATGCTAGTTAGCCCTCAGGCAGGTGAGCATGAGCTTTTCCGAAAAGAGGACAAGACACTCAGAATCACCTAGGTGCAGAACACAAAACAGATGGACCTTGTGGCTATCATGTAGATTGCATGAAACCCATGAAGTTATGATGCGTTTCTCCTCATGAATATATATCAATTAAAATGTTTTTTTTTTTTTTTTTGAGTCAGACCTAGCAAGGCTCAGGGATTACTCGTGGGTCTGCACTCAGGAATTATACCTGGTGGTGCTTGGGGGACCATATGGGTTCCAGGGGATTGACCCGTGGTCGGCCCACACGTAAGGCAAATGTCCTACCCACTGGACTATCATTCTGACCCCAAGATGTATTTCTTTATACCAGACCTCTCTGTCTCCACTGTTTTGAAATAAGAGATAATCTGGGAGGAAGGGACTAGGCTCCAAAGCACCACCAGGAGTAATTCCTGAGGATAGAGCCAGGAGCAATCCCTGAGCAACCCTGGGTATAACCTAAAAAGAAAAAACAAGTTGTATATTCATTAAGAAAAGTGGCAGTTGGTAGTTAAGTAGAAACTTCACTTACCCAGTGACACCAGGTGACTGTAGGTTTCCAGCATCACATCTTGGTACAATGTCCTTTGCTCGTCATTCAGGTGCTGCCACTCTTCCCGGGTAAAGTTCACAACCACATCTTCAAACCCCACCATCGTCTATGAGGGCAATTTTCTCTTACTTTTGTGGCATCAAGTCTGCTACAAAGAAAGGGGGAGGTCTATTTCGGTATTATTTCTCCATCCCCTACTGTCATTTTTGAAGAAAATTGATTTATTTTTTTTTTTTGCTTTTTTTTGGGGTCATACCCAGCAATGCTCAGGGGTTACTTCTGGTTCTTCGCTCTGGTAATACTACTGGCAGTGCAAGGGGAAGCATATGGAATGCCGGGGATAGAATGCGGGTTGATCACATGCAAGGAAAACGCCTTACCCGCTGTGCTATAGCTCGGGCTCCAGAAAAATTAATTTTGTATACTTATTTCAACCATAATAAAATGTGAAATTTGGGGCCAGAGAAAAATTACAGTGGTAGGGCATTTGCCTTGCATACAGATAGCCCCAGTACGACCTTGAATATACATATTGGGCTCCGAGTTATCTCCAGGAGTAAATTCCCTGTAAAAAGCCAAGAGTAATACCTGATTATGTCGGGTGTGACCCGGAGAGGAAAATAAATTTTGAATTTAGTTTTTTTTGGGGGTCACACCAGGTGAAGTTCGGGGTTACTCCTGGCTCTTTGCTCAGGAATTACTCCTGGCGGTGCTTGAGGGACCATAGGGATGCTGAAGATCGTACCTGGGTTTGACGCTTATAAGTCCTACCTGCTGTGCTATCACTCTGGCCCTGAATTTAGTTTTAAAACAATACAAAAAGGATAAAGTGTGCGAAAGAAGAGAGAAAATTCTGACTATGCAGAACACCAACTTATAAAAGAAAAAATTGGGGACAAAAGAGAGAAAAAACTTATTTTCTCGCACTGGGTTGAAAATTTTAGTCTTTGGCTCTGTATGGCCAGGCTGGTTAAGAGCTAGTAAAATAGAGGAAATGTAGACTCTAGATGCTCATTAGAAAGATCTAGAAGTGCCAGTAACGGGGGCGGAAGCAATAGCATAGCAGTAGGGCGTTTGCCTTGCACTGGCCATCCCGGGTTCAATCCCTGGCATCACATATGGTCCCCTGAGCTCCGCCAGGAGTAATTCCTGAGCAGAGCCAGGAGTAACCCCCTGATGATCAACGGGTGTGACCCAAAAAAAAGCAAAAATAATAAACAAACAAACAAACAAATAAAATAGAAGTGCCTGAAACTACATTACCTGGGCTTCATGGCCGAGTGAGGATTAAAAATAAACTGAAAAGAACTTGGAACAACAGCGTATTTCTGAAAAACATGAACCAAAGAAGAAATCAAGAAAATAAATGTCAGGTACAGACTAATGAATGGTAAATAAGCAGCTAAGATGACAAAAAGGGGAAAGCATAAAAAACTAAATATAGATTCGGTGAAATGATGAAGAGAAGCAGACAGAATAGGGGATGCAAGCGAGGAAATGGGTGCAGGATTTTTTCTGTATTGGATGACACTGAAACTGTGGTGGAACTACAGTGTGTCCTAATCTCAGAGACGAGGAGAAAAACAAGCTGCATAAATTTTCACAGCACCGAGCAATGTTAAGGAAAAAATATCTACAACTCAAAACAGATGACCTCATTGGAATTACAAAGAAATACAGTTATTAATTATAGAATTCTTCTGTTGATAGCAAAGTAAAATGACCACAAACATTCAGCCGAAGATATTAAAGAACATGAGCGGCTATGCACAAGATGATTATCAAAGAGTTGGCAACTTTGCAGAGCTCCTAGTTACTTTCTTTTTCTTTCTTTTTTTTCTTTTGCTTTTTGGGTAACACCCCGGCAATGCTCAGGGGCTACTCCTGGTTCTTTTGCTCAGGAATTACTCCTGGCAGTGCTCAGAGTACCATATGGGATGCCAGGGATCGAACCCGGGTCATCCATATGCAAGGCAAACACCCTACCAATTGTGCAATCCCTCCAGCCACGGTCCTAGTTACTTTCATGTTTGATCTTTCTCTGATTTTTAATTTCATGTATTAGCTAACCCTACTTTATAGAATATAACTGGCAAATAATTATGCAAGTCTAAGTACTCCCACCTAATGATATATATGAGGCCGGAACAACAGCACAACAGGTAAAGTGTTTGCCTTGTACATGGCCATCCTGGGTTAGATCCCTGGCATGCCATATGGTCCCCTGAGCACTGCCAGGAGTAATTCCTGAGCAAAGAACCAGGAGTAACCCCTAAGCATCACAAGGTGTGACCCCCCAAAAAAAGCAAAAAATACATAAATAAATGAATGAATAAATGATATCTATGAATGTTTTTATGTTTACTTGTAAATATACATACACAAGGTATGTGTATGTATTCCATTCTACAAGAAAGAATGGAATGTATTCCATTCTACAAGTGATTGATCATTGATATCAAAACGAGTTTTGCAGGGTGTTACAATTTCACCAAAACTCTTCAGCGCCACCCTCGAGAACATCATGAGACAATTAGAAAGGGAAGGAATGGGAGTTAAGATAGATGGAAAGCAATTACACCACCTACGCTCGCTGATAATATCGTTCTAATAACACCAAACATTAGCCAAGCGGCACAAATCCTGGCTGACTTTGACCAAGAATGTGGAATAGATCTACAACTGAATCTCAATAAAACTATGTTCATGAAAAATGAACTAGTTCCTGAGACCCTATTCACTCTCAAAGGAACAATCGTCTCTGAATGCAGCAGTCTTAGTATATCTACTCAGACCTCTAGGTGGCTGCCCACCTACAAGATGGTCAAACTTCTTTGTCAAGACCCTGAACGAGGGGCTGGAGCACAGTCCAGAGGGAAGGGCGTTTGAATCTCATGGAGAGATAATACTGTCAATATCTGTGCCAACTAAATGGACTTTTAAAAAAAGGGAACCACTTGCTAAACTATTATTATTTTTTGAGGATCCGTATAGTCAGTCTGAACACCCTACAGCTGGTGGCTTAAACAGTACCAACCATTCTGCCAACTTCATTGTTGGTTATGCAGCCACACAGAACCAAGCCCACCAGCCACCTGCTAACTATCTAGTTGGGCACACTGCCAGAATTTCTCAGGCCAAGTGGCCGGTTATACCCATCGAAATTTATAAAAAGGAAATTCAAAGGCATGTTGGATACAGGGGGCAGACATATCCATAATCTCCACCAAGTATTGGCCCTCTAACTGGGCCCTAAAGAAAGTGTCCCATAGCCTGAGCGGGGTAGGCAATATCTCCTCCTCTCTTCTCCGACAGAGTGCCAGGTGGCTGCCGTGTATTGGCCCTGAAGGGAATGTAGCCATGGTCCAGCCTTATATAGCCCCTATGCCTTTAACTTTGTGGGGTCGAGACATGTTGGAGCAGTGGGGGGGCAGTAATCCACATACCTCGTCCAAATCCCCGTCGAAGCACCAATTCCAGCTCTCCATAATAAGCCTAACACCGGGAGTAACCCTTTTTAATTGGGGCCGCTGTGGTTAAGCGCCCACCACCTATCCGTATTCAGTGGAAGTCTGACAAACCTATATGGACACCACAGTGGCCCCTCAATACCAAAAAAGTTAGAGGCGCTAACAAATCTAGTGGAAGAACAGCTGAAATTAGGACATATTGAGGAAACGTTTTCAGAATGGAATTCTCCCTGTTTTTGTAATACAGAAAAAAATCAGGCAAATGGCGTTTGCTGATTGACTTAAGGAATATAAATTCTACTATGGTCCCCATGGGAGCCCTACAACCTGGGCTCCCCTCTCCAGCAGCTATTCCTAAGGATTGGCCGCTAATTATCATAGATTTAAAAGACTGCTTTTACAGCATACCTATCCACCCAGATGATCGGAAAAGGTTTGCATTTTCAGACCCTTCCTTTAATTATAAAGGTCCTTTACGTAGGTTTCAGTGGACAGTATTGCCCCAAGTAATGACTAATTCACCTACGATGTGTCAACACTTTGTTGATGAGGTTTTGCGACCCATTCGGTGCTAAATTTCCTGGTGCATACATCATCCACTACATGGATGATATCCTGCTAGCTTGTGATAATTCCAGAGATCTCCAGAATTTATATAATGATGTAATGACAGTTTTACCAGAGGCTGGCTTACAAGTCTCTCCGGAAAAAATTCAGATGCAGCCTCCATATGAATATTTGGGCTATGCTCTTGACCGCACTACAGTGCATCCTCAAAAAATTTCCATTAGTCAGAAAGGGCTCAAAACCTTGAATGATTTTCAAAAACTGCTGGAGGATATCAACTGGGTGCTCCCCTCCTTGGGATTCCGAACTGTGAGCTTAGTAACCTGTTCCACACCCCTTGAAGGTGATCCTGCTTTTAAATAGCCCAAGGCAGTTAACTCCTAAAGCTCAGAAGGAATTAGATTTTTTTCATGGATCGGCTTCAAAAATCTTACCTCTCCAGATTTAATCCCGGAGAAAAGGTATGGTTCTTGGTCTTCAACACTCCCGAGTCTCCAACTGCTGCTATAGCCCAATTATCTGGACCGTTAGAATGGGTTTACTTACATAACAAGCAGAATCGTACTGCTACACCTTACCTTGAGATGATAGCTAACCCTCATAATTAAGGGAAGATCAAGAACCCAAGTATTACTTCTGACATGATCCCCATGTAATTGTACTACCTGACCCTAAAAAAGAAATTGAAGCTGTTTTACCACTCAGTGAAATCCTTCAGAGAGCTTTAGCAGATTTTTTCAGGAGAAATATCTTATCATTACCCAGCTGGAAAAACCTGGGAATTTCTGAAAAGGACACCTTTTGTAATTTCTACCATTGTCCGCTCCTCTCCCATTCCTGATGCTCCAGTGTATTATATTGATGGCTCCTCATCAGGAAGGGGTGAATTACAGGTCCTTCGTTGACCACTACTGTGCATACAAATTATAAATCTGCCCAACAAGTGGAACTCGCCACCCTGATACATTTACTGTCCCATGTATCTGGCCCATGTAATGTGGTGAGTGATTCTTGATATGTAGTTGGTTTATTTCCTGGAATTGTCACTGCTTCTTTAAATGCCCATAATCCTATAATTCAGGAGCTGCTCCATAAACTACAAGATCTCCTCCGAAATAGAACATTCCCTATATACATCTCCCACATCCGTTCTCACAGCCGACTCCCGGGCCAATGGTTCGAGGAAACGAAGCAGCAGATCTCTTGGCAGCACCAGTATTTAAATCAGCTGACGAAGAGCACCAGACTCTACATACAAATGCCCACCGCCTTTATGTACACCATGGCATCCCATGGAGACAAGCTAGACAAATTGTCCGCAACTGTCCTGTCTGTGCTCCTTTACATTGTACATCTCATGTAGCAGGAGCAAATCCTCGAGGTTTACAGACAAACCAATTGTGGCAGATGGATATAACTCATACTAACTTATTTCCCAACAAACCTTTCCTTCATGTGGTCATCGATACATATTCCCGGTTCATATGGGCTGTTCCTATGACGTCTGAAAGAGCTAAATCTGTTTGCTTCTCCGTCATGGGTATTCCCCATACCATAAAAACAGATAATGGTCCTGCTTACACCAGCAAAACCTTCAAATCCTTTTGCGAGGAATGGCAGATCAAACATATTACAGGAATTCCAAATCCATAGTCTGAAGGGGAAGGAAAAGAGAAAGAGAGAGAAATGGAAAGAAATAAAGAACCTGCCATGGAGGAGGGCTGGGGGAGGGGGAGGGAACCGCGGACATTGGTGGTGGGAGATGGGCACTGGTGGCGGGATGGGTGCTAGAACACTGTATGACCAAAACCCAAAGATGAACTTTTTAATTGTATATCTTTTGTAATTGTAAAAATTAAAAATTAAAAAAAAGAAGTCACGGAAAAAAAAAAAACATATTACAGGAATCCACAAGGACAAGGAATTGTTGAACGTGCCCACAGAACGCTTAAAAACTCAGCTATTAAAGCAACGAAAAACAAGTATGCCTCCAATGGATTCTTTATCTTTAACATTATTCACCTTAAACTTCTTAAATATACCTCAAGGAGATCCCTATACTGCGGCCGAATGTCACTTTCAAGAAGATATGCAAACTCAAAAAACAGTCAATTCACCTATCTGGGTGAAAATTGATGATAAATGGATTGCAGGTCACCTCCTCATTCGGGGAAGAGGCTATGCTTTCATTTCTACAGACGATAACCCTGCCAAGAAACTCTGGGTTCCTCTGCGACTTGTTAAGACTAGAATTCCCCAAGAATCAGAAAACAACTAATTCTTTCAATATAAAGTCTTAAATTTTAAATTGCAAGGTGCTGTTTAAACTTCCTGGATTGGTTCATTTTAATAATGATCTCGTTTTGCAGTCTGTGATCATGGTTCATGTCTAATATCTTGCCTTACAGCCTAAATGTTTTCTTTCTTACAAAAAAAAAAAAGGGTGGAAAAATGGGTGGACTCTGAGTATAGTACTCAATGTCAATATGTTTCAAGGACTAATGTTAAAGTTTCCATTTTTAATGTTTTGCTCACAGGTATTTGCAGAAAAAGAACTTGGCTGCTGCAGATTCCTTCTATGTTGCTCGAGGCTTTGGACTCTGATCACAGTGCTCATTACAAAAATGTTTGCTAAATCAATTAAAAATTGTTTTTCTAATGATTCTGTTCACAGGATGAGATATTCGAATCCAGTAAACCTGTGCTACAGTGCTCAATACTCCGAGACTCCTAAAACAGTGCTCACAAAAATTTAATAATTTGCAAAACTAATTTTTTCCCAATGCTCTATTCACAGGAAAAGACACTTTCTCACCATCATTTGCCGGCTTTTATATTCATGAAGCGCTTGACTCGTTACCATTTATCACCCTAGATGGGTCACATATACAGCTGTAAGATATTGATCGATCAAATGTATGTGTGCGTGTGTGTGCATGTGGTGGCCACCATTATGTTTGTGATTAATGTTGTGTCTATGTTATGTCTCAACTATTACCTTCTCAATTTGTGACCATTACAAACCTCTATTACATTCATCAGCTCCACTGCTGATCCACTAGATTTATCAATTTTAAAATCATCAATTCTCATACTTATTTCCCTGCTCCACCCATGTTGGAGCTTCTTTATGTTCTTCTCTCCATCCCAGACTTGGATTCCTGCCAAACCCCCTCATGATCTCTATTTGTGATTAATCTCGAAAAATGTTTTTTCTCACCTAAAATTAAGTTATAAGTATGGTTACCGGTGCCAGTGTTCCCTTGCTGAAGATGCCTTGCGAAATGCCTGTACCACTGTTCCAGAGACCTATTCCAGTGCTTGAGAAGTTTGTTCCAGTGCTCCTGAAACCTGATCCAGTGTTCCTGATAATACATTGAGTCCCTGATGATTGCTCTCCGAGACTCATTCCTGTCTTCACCGATGCTGCGATGCTGCTGTTCCAGAATCAGTTCTTCAGTTCTTCTGACCTTGTTCCAGAGATGTGACTTCATGGGAAATTGACTCTCACTAATTTAGGACAATACAGGCTGTAGTCTGTTATGACCAAACAGCCAGAGACATTTTACTATGAACTTTACTCGGTTCAAAAATTAATTCGGACATTGGGACAACATATGATATTACCTTGTAATTGGAATTGTTCCTTTTCTGTTTCTCTCCTCTGTATGTATTATTTAGAATACTTGTATTTTTTATATTTTTGTAAACAAAAAAGGGAGAGTTGTTGGAGGACATGTTTAGCTAATCTGGGAGTTTTGTTGTTTTGCTCACTCCCAGCTTAATCTTATTTAAGCCAAGGTTCATTCTAATGAGATCTCTCTTCTATGTAAACACTGCTAGAGGGTGTGGCAGTTACAGAAGTCACCTTGATTGAATAACTTCTGACTTATACATCTACAAGACTTCTATGTTTTCTAGATTGGGCACAGCTCCTCTTTATACCCACTGCACCCAACGTGGGACAGTTAGAATTTACCAGGAGACTACCACCCTGGCTACGCTGAGACTAAAGGAAGACTATAGGAAGGATCATACTAGTTTGCTCTAAGCAGGCGAGTATGAGCCTTTCAGTACATGAGAACAAGATACTCAGAATCCCCCTGGTGCAGATAATAATAAGGACCTTGTGGGTACCATCTAGATTACATGAAGCTCATGAAGTTAAGATGTATTACTTTATATCAGCCCCCTCTCTCTCCAGTGTTTTACATAAGAGATAATCTCGGGATTAGTCCTTGGTGTAACCTTTGTTTATACCTACAATAGGGTGTGGCACTACACTCTGTTTAGGGTTCTTTGTTGGTATGACAACCTCTGGATTGGATTACTTTGGTGTATATAAGGGGGCTGACTTGAGGCCCCTTCACCTTTGCCTTTTGGTTCCTCAGCCTTCAGCTTTTGGCTCCTGTGGCTTTTGGCTTTGGTCTTTTGCTCTTTGGCCTTTTGCTCCATCTTCTAGTGCTGTGGAAGAGCTTTTGTACTATTAAAAGCCATTTTTTGGAACTGCACCGGACTCGTGAGTTTTCATCTGTTCTCCCGGCGTCCTCGGAGGTAGAAGACAACCTCTGTCCTGACACTGTCGGGGACCCTGGCGGCTTTCCCCGACACCCAAGCACTGCCAGGAGTAATTCCTGAGTGCAGATCCAGGAGTAACCCCTGAGCATCGCCGGGTGTGGCCCAAAAAAGCAGAAAAAAAACAACAAAAAAACTAGACCCTGAACGAATGGTTTGAGGCTCTTCATATTCCTGAAGAAACCAGATGCCATTGGGCTACACTGGCACGTGATACGGTCAAATGGAAATGTTAATGGAGTCCGCTCGAGCAAATTGATGAATAACAGGATGTCAAGTAAACAAGTGATACATACACACATCACAAACATATGCACGCTTTTGAATAGTTGTATGCAAAAATACTTATCGAAACATGTTTTAAAATAATTTTTTACTTAAACGCTCACCACTTATACATTAAATGCAGTTACCTAACATTCATGAAAGATTGTACCCCTTCACAAACCACTCATTATCATCATCTCAATCCACTATTCTTTTTGTTTTAATGAAATCTTTTCTCGCCTTCAGTATAGGCTTATTTATTATCCTTGTCAGAATTCCCTTCAAGAAATTAGAATGGCCAAAAAACATATGAAAAATGCTCATCATCACTAATCATCAGAGATACAATCAAAACAACAATGAGATATCATTTAGTACCACAGAGATTGGCACATATTCAAAAGAGCAAGAACAAGTGCTCAACCGGTGCTGGCGTGGATGTGGGGGAAAAAGGGACTCTCATCCACTGCTGGTGGGAGTGCCGACTGGTCCAGCCCTTTTGGAAAACAATATGGGCATTCCTCCGAAAGCTAGATATTGAGCTCCCATTTGATCCAGCAATAGCACTCCTGGGAAAATACCCTAGAGACCGAAAAACACATAGCACAAACACTATCTGTACTTCTTTATTCATCTCTGCGCTATTCACTATAGCTAGAATCTGGAAACAACCTAAATGCCCGAGAACAGAGGACTGGCTAAAGAAACTGTGGTTCATCTACATTATGGAATACTATGCGGCTGTCAGAAAAGATGAAATTATGAAATTTACCTGCAATTGGATGGACATGGAGTCTATCATGCTGAGTGAAATTAGTCAGAAGGAAAAGGACAGATATAGAATGACTGCATTCATTAATAGGATATAAATAGATAACAGTGTTTTACTAAATATGGGAAATGGTAATGGCAGATTAAAACTCACCACTGAATATACACAAAGAGACTTAAGTGATAAACTCAAAATATCTGCAGGGCTAGCCACAATGTGTAAAATAAGAGGGAGAGAGATGCAGAGACAGAGAGAGAGATACAGAGCGAAAGAGAGGAAACTGGGGTACCTGCTATTAAGGCGGCCTGGGGGCGGGAGGGGAGGGGTACATTGGTGGTAGAAATGGGGCACTGGTGGAGGGATGGGTGCTGGAATACTGTATTGCCAAGAACCAATTATGAACACCTTTGTAATTGTATGTTTCACGGTGGTATAATAAAAAAAATTAAAAAAAAAAAAGAACAACAAGTGCTGGCGTGGATGTGGGGGAAAAGGGGACACTCATCCACTGTTGGTGGGAATGCCGGCTGGTACAGCCTTTCTGGAAAACAATATGGACATTCCTCCAAAGACTAGAAATTGAACTCCCATTTGACCCAGCCATACCACTCCTGAGAATATACTCTGGGAATCCAAAAATACGCAGCGGAAATACCATCCCTACTTTTATGTTCATAGCAGCATTATTCACAATAGCCAGAATTTGGAAACAACCAGAGTGCCCGAGAATCGATGACTGGATAAAGAAGCTTTGGTACATCTACACAATGGAATATTATGCAGCTGTTAGGAAAAATGAAGTTATAAAATTTGCCTATAAATGGATGGACATGGAGAGGATCATGTTGAGTGAAATTAGCCAGAAGGAGAGAGACAGATACAGAATGACTGCTTTTATTTGCATGAAATAAATATATTCGTACATATTATGATACCAATATCCAAGGTCAAGTGAAACATGTATCAGGAGGTCTTGTCAAAGGTGGAAATTATCACAAACGTGTGGGAGTCAGAGGCTAGGTAAGACAGAAAATGGAACAGTGTGCTAACAATTGTCGAAAGTACTAATACCAACCTAGAACTGAGCATTAAATACAGGCAAAAAAATGCACATGACAACCCTTTAATGTATGTTCTGTAATCCATAGTCTGGAAGGGAAGGAAAAGAGAAAGAGATAGAGAGAAAGGGAAAGAAATAAAGAACCTGCCATGGAGGCGGGCTGGGGAGTGGGGAGGGAACCGGGGATGTTGGTGGTGGGAGATGGGCACTGGTGGAGGGATGGGTGCCGGAACACTGTATGACCAAAACCCAAATATGAACTTTGTAATTGTATATCTTTATAATTGTGTATCTCATGGTGGTATAAAAAAAAAAAAGAAATACTAGTTGCAGGCAGGCTATGGGGGGGGAGGGAATTGGGGACATTGGTGGTGGGAAATGGGCACTGCTGGGGGCGGAGGGCTGGAACACTATGTGACTGAAACCTACAAACATGAACAGCGTTGTAATTTTATATCTCACAGTGGTGTAACAAAATATTAATTTAAAAAAAGAATTCCCTTCAAGTTAATCAACCAGAAATGGCAGGCATGGGGAACATGGGGTACAGCAGGTCGGATATTTGGGTTTGAATGCCTATATTCTATTTGGTCCTCAGAGCCTGCCTGGAATAATTCCTGAGTACATGCCAGAGGAACCCCTGAGCATGCCGGTTGTGTGTCACAAAGCAAACATAAATAAATGAATGAATGAACAAATGAATAAATAGAGAAACAGGCAATCATTTGATGAAAAATTACTTTCCAGTTGTGTGTACATGTGTATGTGCACCTATATGATTTTTCCTATAGAAAAATTATGAAGTTAAAAATTATGAAGCCAAGTCACACTGTAACTATACCACTTATATCAGAAGAAATTTTTTACAGATTAAACTGTGGGATGTCTGCCAGGACCCAAAACCTGCCACCGACCTAGGAGATCTCTTGGGCTCAGCCACTGCCCCATACCAATGCCCTCAGATGGGGATGGGAGAATGTTACTTTCAGAGGAAGCTGGGTGTTGCACTACACCTTCCCAGAGCCTCTGCATCTGGCCTGGAGTTGCCTCCTGCACATCACTTTGTAGATAGGAGGAGGAGGACAGTTTAAATAAGGCAGTTTATCTGACCAGGTATTCTATACTGGCTGGGATATTCTCTCATGCTGCCACAATCATCCTGGTATTAGCTAGATCTTAATGGTATATTTGCCTGGCCACTTTGGATCTCTAAAATTAGACCAGAGAAATCTTGTTTGCCTCCAAGCAAGCAAGCATGGCTATAGAATATGCTTTGGTACAATGCATGCCTTTGTATTCTGAGATACAGTTCATCTCAGAAACTACTTCTGTGTACCCTGCAAAGGCAGATCTTGGCTAGGCAACATTAACATCTCAAAGATGGGGCCTGAGCGATAGCCCAGCGGGTAGGGCGTTTGCCTTGCCCATGGCCGGCCAGGTTTGATCCCGGCATCCCATATGGTCCCCCGAGCACCGCCAGGAGTTATTCCTGAGTGCAGAGCCAGGAGAACCCCTGAGCATTGCCGGGTGTGACCAACAAAAAAAAAAAAAAAAAAAAATCTCAAAGGGCCTAGGTGAGGTCCTATAAGAAATTACCTGAGGGCATTTGACCCTGTTGGCTTTCCATTGAAGTGAGAGGTCTGGGTTGCTGGAATATAAAACTAGGCTGCTCTCTTGCTCTTTCTCCTCTCGCTCTCCCTCTCTCCTAATTTCCCTCCCTCCCTCCCTCTCTCTCCTCTCTCTCTCTCTCTCTCTCTCTCTCTCTCTCTCTCTCTCTCTCTCTCTCTCTCTCTTCTCTCTCTCTCTCTCTGTCTCTCCTTTTCCCCCTTTCTTCTGGCACCACTTTACACTCTCCCTCTGCAGGGCCTTAACAAGTGGTGTCAGCCATCTTGGTCTACATGTGGCCAGGGGCCTAGGCAGGAACAGTAAGTTTGAAGTTTTTCCTATTGCTGATTTGTATGCCTGAACCTGTGTTAAGTGAAGCATTATGATACTTGGCCGGATTCTTGCATCTTTCTCCGTCCACTAGCCACCAATCCTCTGGGACAGAAGGGGATCCCTGACCCTGCTCCCGGATTTTGTGCAGGGCGCCTCAGTGTTTCCCCACAGCTGGGCACCCCCATTTACACCTGGTACAGTCACAGGGCAGAGATATCTCTGAGTCTCGGCTGCTGCTTCTCTCCCGGTATATTCAAATACACCCATGGGTTAATTACATTGGGGTTTTTTTTTTTTTTTTTTTTTGCTTTTTTTGGGTCACACCTGGCAATGCTCAGGGGTTTCTCCTGGCTCTGCACTCAGAAATTACTCCTGACGGTGCTCGGGGGACCATATGGGATGCCGGGGATCGAACCCAAGCCAGCCGCATGCAAGGCAAACACCCTACCCGCTGGGTTATCGCTGCGGCCCTTAGTATGGCCAACATTACATTGTTGGCCATACTAAGTCTCTTCCCTGTGTGACCCTAACTAATAATACCGCCAAGACAAAATACATCAATAAAATGTGGATTTGGAATCAGAGAGATAGTATAGTATACTGGCTAGGACACTTGCATTGCATGAGAGCCGACCCAGGACTAAACCCTGAGCATCACTGTGTGGGCACAAAAAGAAACAAAAAAATACAGCATGTTTACCCAGAGATGATTATAACTTAGCAAACATTTTAGTCAATTTGCCAACTGATCTGAATAACCAAACACCAAGGCTGGAGACAGAGATCAATGGACAGAGTAGATGCTTTGCAGGAAGGACACCCAGATGCCAGTACCAAATGCTGTAAATCCCGAACACCAGAGTGACACCCAAGCGCATATCTAGTAACAGTTCTTGAGTAAAGCCAGTGAGGAACCAAAAATAAAATGAAAGATTTAACACCATATACCCATGTACCTAAAAGGCTTCAAGATTATACTTCCTGGTGCTGGAGGCGATAGGAGAGCTGGTAAGGTTTTTGCCTTACCTGCAGCAGTACTGGAGTTAATATCCACCATCCCATATGGTCCCTTAAGGAACTGCCAGGAGTTAATTCCAGTGTGCAGAGCCAAAATACTCCTTTAGCATAGTAGCTGGTTGGATTGCAGAGTCCCCCCCACCCCCGGAAAAAAAAAAACTTCTGCCCCTCAATGTGTTGCAGGTGTGGCTGTAGTGCCTGGATGCATTGGCAGGTGGCAGACAGGAGATAGGCTTGTCTACACCCCCCAGGGCTCTGCCCTGTGGGCCCTGGATGGTGGATGGTCTGACATAGGAAGAAGAGTGCACAGCCATGCAAGAGGCTTAGATAACAAAGTAGGCTTCCCAGGATCTTTCACATCTGTACAACATGATGATCATTGTAGTTGTAACAAACTGGGGAGGTTGATGGGGAATGAAGAACTATAATGTCACATTAGAAATCACTACTGAATATACACATAGATAATAGGAATCAGACCCCGCCCAAAAAAGAAAAGAAAAGACTAGCTGAGCTTCCTTCTGGGATTCAGAGTCTCCGTGTTCCAGGCATGTATTCAATAGGTGGAAAAGAAAAAAAAGGCGGGGTGGACAATGACATTTTGCATGCTGAGAGGGCAGGACTCTGATGAAGAACTGAGTCCATAAATTATCCAAATTTACAAAACATTTAGACTTTGTATATCAAACAAATCAACCACTTTAGAAGACAACAGTTAATACTAAAAATCGATTACGCCATTTATACTCGGGGACACTGAGTTCACTCTGGGAAAGTGACATCTCACATGAGGGTTTGGTGGTTTGGTACTTGGACAAGCAGTGCTGGGGGATACTCTGGGGTCATACCTATTAGGGACATGCTGCATGGGGATCAAACAGTAACACTGATGAAAATCAATAGATTTTACATGCCTAAATCTACCACCTAACCATATTGCAGACAAAACTAAAAAATAAAAATCCATTGAGCACTGATCATGGCCAAGAATATTAGTCACTTTAATAAACTAAATGGCCTCTAACTGCTCTGAAGGCTATTATTACTTTGAGTGTTTGAGCTGCCCCACTGTCGGGGGTTGGGCTTCATGTTGAGAAACTGCCACATAGCTCAGGCTCCTCCTTCAGACAAGGAACAAAACTGCTCTCAGGCTACATCTCACATGTGTTTTTCTGTTTCCTCCCACCTGGTATCCCTAGTGCACTGACACCACCTTCACACATGACACCTGCACTCACCTCCCTGAGGGGAGCTCATGGTTCTGTTCCCTTCCTGGATGTGACCCAACTGTCCGGGGTGTGTCCTTCCTGCTCACCCCAGCGTTCAGCTCTCTTCTGCCTTCTACCTGCCTCTCCAGACCCCAGATCCACCAGTGCTGAGACTCCTACAACCTCACAACCCCACACAGGTCCCTTCACCAAACTGTTCTCAGAACCTTTTAGTCTGGGCTGCTTCTCCTACTCACAGCTGCTCTTAGCTCTGACGCAGGCAGGGAGGGAGTCCCAGGCACCGGGTATAAGTGGAAAAAACAAGATACACTCTAAGGAAAGTCACCAGAAGGCAGATGCAGCAGGAACAATTCACAAAACAAGAAAACAAGGAATCACACTTATCATGTGCTTCCCCTACACAACATGTGAGAAAAAGACTCTTGGCCGTTTGGTGAACATATCAGTCACTCACTTTCATCAAAAGCAAGCGGTGCTCACTCCTCTCCCCATAAGTCTGCATTGTCTTTGAAAGGGCTACCCTCTCTCTGCCTGTTTCCTGAAGGAAACTACTTTAGGGTCAGGAGATAGGACAGCGGGGAGGGCGCTTTTCTAGCTCCTGGCTGACCAGGATTCGATACTCAGCGTCTCATAGGGTCACCCTAACCCGGTCTGCAGTAATCCCTGAGCAGAGTGCAGGAATAAGCTCTGAGCATGACCAGGTGTGGCCCCAAAACAAATAATCTGATGGCTCGGCCCAGGGGGCTCAGGGAAAGGGGCACCTTGAAACCACTGGTACCTGCTGGGGATGCCAGACAAACTGCCAGGAATTTTTTTTCATCTCTTGAAATTCCTGAGACTTGAAAAAACAATTTCCTATCTACAACCTCCTATGGGAATTTGCATAGACGCTCCTATTTCCTCATCCTATTCTGACTGATCCCCACTTCAAATTGCCCACCTTGGGTGCACTGCATTGGCCTATTTATAGAGACCCCAGAACCTTGGGGCCGCCAAATAGACCGGCTTTGAGTTTTCCTTTCTCTCGGCCTAGGTCTTTTACATCTCTGTGAGTTTGTCAGTCCTCTGCCTTTTGATGTAGGAAGGAGAGGAGGTGTCCCATGGCAATGAACTTTAGCCCTAAGCCTGTCCAGACCCACCGTTTGGAATCAGCAACCAAGCCCTGATAAGATCTTCACCAACGTGGGGCCGGAGTCATAGCCCAGCGCAGAGGGGTTTGCCGGCCTGGGTTCGATCCCCGGCATCCCATATGGTCCCCGAGCACCGCCAGGAGTAATTCCTGAGTACAGAGCCAGGAGTAACCCCAGAGTGTCGCCAGGTGTGACCCAAAAAGCAAAAAAAAAAAAAAAAAAAAAAAGTCATGAAGGGGAGGGGGGGCAGAGCGATAGCACAGAAGTAGGGCGTTTGCCTTGCACAGGGGCGACCACAGGGTCCCCAAGCACAGCCTGGAGTAATTCCTGAGCGTCGCAGGGTGTGACCCCAACAAAGCAAAAATATAATAAAATAAAAGCCATCCTGACCAAAGGAAGGGCGTGCAAATGCTGCCCGAGCCCATGTGCTGCTGCCCCAATGTGGCCTGACACATGTGTCCGTCGGCATCTCCCCTCTGGAGATGTTTACTTGCTCACTTACTCTCCTCCTTCCCCTTCCTCAAAACCTCCATAATATGTGGGCCCATCACCTCTGGGGGTCCCGGAAGCAGCCGAATGAGACTCGCCCACCACACTAGCCACCACCTTCGCTGTCCGGACCGCTGCAACATAATCAGCCCACCTGGGAGGGATGCTACCTCGAGACCACATTAACCGAGCAAAAACGAGTTCGAGCCCAGGTAGGCAGCTCCCAGAAGCGGGAATCACCGGGAATTCGTCAGATGGAGCCAGGGCTGGCCCTTCCCCCTCCATTTTGGCGGAGCCTGGTGGCCCCACCCAGGAGCTACCCTGGGGCGACCAGCCATAGCATGAAGAGCCTCACAGCGGCTGGAGAAGCTGGAACTCGGCTCGCCCCAGGCTCAGATGACCATGGGGCTCCCAGGAGGACAGATGGGTTTTGGGAGTGGGCCCATCACCTCTAGGGGTCCAGGAAGCAGCTGGATGAGACTCGCCCACCACACTAGCCGCCACCTTCGCTGTCCAGATGCTGACCATGAGGCCCCTAAGTCGGCGTGGCTGCGGGGGTCCATCAAACTAGTGGAAACAGTTATGTCCTTTAGTGTACTGCATTCTATGATGTGTAGGAAAGTTAGGCGGGAGGGAGAGAGAGAGGAGAGAAAAGACATACCGAACCTGCCAAGTAGTTGTGGTGTGGGAGGGGGAGGGAGGTGGGGACATTGGTGATGGGAGATGGGTTCGGGTGGAGGGATGGGTGTTGAACACTGTAGAACCATAACTCTACATGAGCATCTTGCAATTGTATGTCTAAAAGTGGTGTAATAAAATTTGAAAAAAAAAAAAAAAAAGAAAAAAAAAACCTCCATAATAGGGATGGAGCGATAGCAGTGGGTAGGGCGTTTGCCTTACACAGGGCTGGCCCATGCCGGCCTAGGTTCGATCCCCGGCATCCCATATGGTTCCCCCAGCACCACCAGGAGTAATTCCTGAGTGCAAAGCCAGGAGAAACCCCTGAGCATTGCGGGTGTGACCCCCCAAAAAAAAAAAAAAACCCTCCATAATAAAGTCAGTTCAGTTTTACTTCACTGCTCACATATAGGCTCTTAAATTTTTTTCGGGGGCCGGAGTGATAGCTCAGCGGGTGGGGCGTTTGCCTTGCCGGCCCGGGTTCGATCCCGGCATCCCATATGGTCTCCCGAGCACCGCCAGGAGTAATTCTTGAGTGCAGAGCCAGGAGAAACCCCTGAGCATTGCCGGGTGTGACCCAAAAAAAAAAAAAAAAAATTTTTCGGGCCAGAGTGATAGTCCAGCTGGTAGGGCGTTTGCCTTGCATGCAGTCTATCAGGTTCAATCTCCAGCATCCCATATGATCTCCTGACCACCGCCAGGAGTAATTCCTGAGTGCAGAGCCAAGAATAACCTTTGAGGCGCACATGCTGCAAGGACACTCATGCTGCCTGTGCCCATGTGGCCAAGCACATGTGGTGCCTGAGCACGTGTGTTGCCCGCATCTCCCCTCTTGAGATGTGTACTCTCTCTTTTACTCGCGCTCTCCACCTTTGGAGCAGCCGGCATTCTCCCTTGAGCGCGTTACTCTCTCTTACTTTCTCTCCCCCTTCCCTCTCCAAAAAAAACCTCCTCAATAAAACCTATTTTACTTCAAAAAAAAAAAAAAAGAATAACCCTTGAGCATTGCTGGGTGTGACCCCCTCAAAAAAATTATTCTTCTGCAAGGAAGACAAGAACTCGGAACAACCCTGAGCAAGGCTTGACTTTCTTTTCCTGCAAAGAGTAATTCCTGGCACCAGACTGAGTCCGAGGCGCCCCGCCCTGGGGTGGTAGGCATCAACTACAGAGCCTGGGGAGCAAGCGGACATCAGATGTTGCTGCACCGCCACCTCGTGGGGCTGGCGAGGCGCGGGAACAGGGGCTCATCGCAGACTTTATCAGTCCCAGCCTTCCCAGCCGGTCCCAAGGCGGCCGTGGCGGATCAGGAGAAAGTGACCGTCTCTCTCCTTCCCGCCTCGCGGAAGCCACCCGTGGGGGCTCACCTCCATCAAAACCTTTTCCGGTCCCCTGAAGCTCGGATTCGCGCCACCAAACACTTCACCGGCGTTTCTCTGCCTCCTAGTCCTACTTTCCAGAGGGAAAACTCTGGATGGTTTTCAGAAGTACGGCCGTTAGCCTCACAATGCGCTCCTGGACACTCGCCCACCTTGTGTTTCTTCCGGAACTCCGGCGCGGGGGTCTCAGCTAGAGTCTCTCGCAGCCTCACGTGGACTACAGGGACTCAACCGCCGCGCGGTGTAAGTTCAGCCACAAAGCCGGAAGACCGGAAGCACGAAGTTCCGGAGGAAGTGGGTGGAGCTACTTTGTACCTGCGCGGGCAGAACACGGAAGTATTTCCCGCCTCTGTGAACGGAGGCTTGGTCGTATTTCCTCTACCTACTGCGCAGGACGTGTTCTCTCGCGTGAGGTTCTATTGCCTCTGGCTCTTTTTTTTCTTTTTGGGTCACACCGGCAATGCTCAGGGGTTTCTCCTGGCTCTGCACTCAGGAATTATTCCTGGCTGTGTCGGGGGGACCAAATGGGATGCCGGGGATCGAAACCGGGTCAGCCGCGTGCAAGGTAAACGCTCTACCCGCTTTGCTATTGCTTCGGCCCCTCATTTTTTTTCCTGAGTTGACACCAAGCGAAGATGTAAACAAGTCCTAGAGACAGGCTTTTGTTACATTTCACCATTGAACTACTTGGTGGTCCCCAGAGAAATTCTAGACTTAGGAAGAACTTCCTGTGGGCTCAGAGGATTCTATGGGGCGTGGGAGAGACTATGCTCACACCAATCGCGTTGGAATTTTCTTTTGGGGCGGGGTTCTTTTTTGTTATTATTTAATTCCATTTTCTTTCTGCGATAATACTTATTACATTTCTTACACTATTTGTTTTAATACTGTGAGATAGTAATATTCAACAGGACATTCTCACAAGAGTAAGACCTGACCCTGAAATGGGACATTCCTGGTTAGGGCCAGACCAAGATAACCTGACTAGGACTCACCAAAACGAAAAGAAAATAACCTGGTGAAGGCTGGCCGCCCCAAGATGGTGGTTATCTGACATGATGTATGTTTTAACGCCGTGATGAATAGGAGGTAGGACACATGCAAGACAGATGCACTACCCACTATGCTATCACTCTGGCCCCTTATAGTGCTCGTTTTCTTTATTTCCTCACTAGAATGTTAAAACAAAAAAAAAAACACTTTCCATGTTTGACATTTTTCTCAACTTTATTTGGGGACTGGCATGTTAGCAAAAGTAAACCCTGCAACGTTTGATCACTTTTTTT
This sequence comes from Cryptotis parvus, assembly GCA_021461705.1. Taxonomy (NCBI): domain Eukaryota; kingdom Metazoa; phylum Chordata; class Mammalia; order Eulipotyphla; family Soricidae; genus Cryptotis; species Cryptotis parvus. The sequence goes on from JAJIBD010022913.1 coordinate 27,664, forward strand.
TTTTTGCTTTTTTGGGGTCACACATGCAATGATCAGGGGTTATTCCTGGTTATTCCTTGCATGCTGCAAATACTCTTGGCGGTGCCTAGAAGCATAGGAGATGCCACAGTTCAAACCCAGGTAGGCTGTGTGCAAGGCAAACACCCTTCCTGCTGTGCTATCACTCTGGCCTTAGAGCTTGCTCACTTTTCTAGGCATTTTTGGACATTCTTTCCTCCTTATCTTCTTTTCCTTCCTTCACTCCTTCCTTCCTCCCTTTGTTTGCTACTCCTACCCCACTTTGTGTGTGTGTGTGTGTGTGTGTGTGTGGAAGCCACACCCCGGTGCTCAGGGCTTTCTCCTTGTTCTGCATTCAGAGATCTCTCATGGAGGGCTCAGGGACGTATATAAGGTGCCAGGGGCTGACCCCTGGTTTGATGCATGTGAGGCAAACTGACCTGCTGAGCTCTCTCTGGCCACTTCCTTTTTAATATTCTTTTAGTCATATTAAATGTTACAATTCTACAGTGTTCCTATCCATTGTACACTCCAAACTATATTCATAAAGAATTTTTTTCCTTTTTTTTCAATTTTGGGTCACACTCGGTGAAGCTCCGGGGTTACTCCCGGTTCTGCACCACGAAGTACTCCTGCTGGTGCTGGGGGGAGCATATGGGATGCCAGGGACTGAACACTGGTGGGCCGCATGCCTTGCAAATGCCCTACCATTGTACTATTATTTCCCCCAAAGAAAAATTTTTTAGGCGCTGCAGCGATAGTCCATTGGGTAGGGCTGCCTTGCTCGCTAGCAGAACCAGGTTTGCTCCCGGCATCCCATATGGTCCCCTGAGCACCTCCAGGAGTAATTCCTGATTGCAGAGCCAGGAGTAACCCCTGGGCATTGCCAGGTGTAACCCAAAAAAAGCAGAAAAAAATAAATAAGCATTTTTTAAATGCTTTATTGGATCCAGAGCAATGGTATGCCCTGAAGGAGGCTTCAAGGGAAATGACTAACTAGATGGTTTGTTCTCTGCAACCGATATGATCTTGATCCCAGTCAGGAGTGAACCCTGAGAACAGAGCCAGGAGTATTTTGGGAGAGGGGTCACACCTGGCAATGCTCAGGGGTTACTCCGGGCTCTGCACTCAGGAATTACTCCTGGAGGTGCTCAGGGGACCATATGGGATGCCAGGGATCGAACCGGGTCAACCGCATGCAAGGCAAACGCCCTACCCGTGGACTATCGCCTCCGGCCCCAGGAGTAAGTCTTTAGCAGCGCTGGGTGTAACCCAACAATAAAGAAAAAATAAATGTAAATGACAGAGAAGACATGATTCTATCACAATGAAACCCAAATATAAAATAAAATTTAATCCAGCATAGTTTGGATATAGAAATGAAAAGTTAAATAAATGATAGGAATGCTATGGTATTTATTTACATTGCTTAATTTCATATAAGAGTTGTCATATGTTGACATGTTTTTGGCTTACCCTTTTACCCCATGGTGCTCAAGGGTTACTCCTGGCTCTGCACTCAGGAGTTACTCCTAGCAGTACTTGGAGGAACACATGGGATGCCACAGATATAACCCAGGTTGACAGCATGCAAGGCAAACGAACTACCCGCTGTAATATCGCTCTGGCTCTACATAACTTCTAAGCATCACCAGTTGTGACTCAAAAAATCAAAAATATGGGGCCGGAGCAATAGTCCAGCGGGTGGGGCGTTTGCCTTGCGTGGCTGGCTCATGCCGGCCCGGGTTCAATCCCCGGCATCCCATATGGTCCCCCGAGCACCGCCAGGAGTAATTCCTGAGTGCAGAGCCAGGAAAAACCCCTGAGTATTGCTGGGTGTGACCCAAAAAGAAAAAAAAAAAAAAATATGGGGCTGGAGATAAAGAACCTGCCATGGAGACAGGTTGGGGAAGGGGGAGGGTGGTGGGGACACTGGTAATGGGAGATGGGCTGGGGTGGAGGGAAGGGTGTTGGAACACTGTAGAACCAAAATTCAAACATGAACATTTTGTAATTATATATCTAACAGTGGTATAATAAAATATTTTTTAAAAATATGGAACTGGAGCGATAGCACAGCAGATAGGGCGTTTGCCTTGTGCACGGGCCAACCGTGTTCGATCCCGGCATCCCATATGGTCCCCTGTCGGGGAGCCCCGCCGGGGTCCCCAACAGTGCCAGGAAGCGAGTTCCCTTCTACCTCCGAAGCCGGCAAGGAATGGATGAAAACTCAGGAATCCGATGCAGTTTTAAAAAGGGCTTTACTATTACAGGTTCCAATATACAATCCAAGAGCAGGGAAAGCCTCCGGACTCTGCGTTCCCAGCTAGGCCCCAGTCAGGTGCAGGCTAAGATGGCTGCCACCACGTGTTGAGGCCCAACAGAGAATGAAGAGGACGGAGAAGCAAAACACCAAGGGAAACCGAAAAGGCAAAAAAAAAGGGGGAAAAAAGAGAGAGAGAGCTTCTTTCTTGAGGCTTATTTTATAGCTCGAAATCCACCCAAATTCCCCAGCCCAGCCCATTCTGGGCTGGGCTATCTAGAGCTGAAAATTCAAAGCCTCCCAGCAGAGCTGGGAGGAGCTGCAAGCCAAATGTAAACTTCTGGCAGGGTCAAATGCCCTCAGGTGATTTCTTCCAGCACCTCACCCAATGTCTTTTTATATCCTAATGTTTTGAGCCAAGACCCGCCAGGAAATACCTCCACAGGGTAGAGAAAGGGGCTCTTAGAGGAGTCCTGCAACAGTCCCCGAGCACCTTCAGGGAGTAATTCCTGAGCAAGGAGCCAGGAGTAACCCCTGAGCATCGCCTGGTGTGAGCCCCCCAAAAAAAATAAAAATAATAAATTCTAATCATTTCATTTCTGTGCCTCTAATGGTATTTTCTGAACAAGCAATAGAAAGTTAATTTTTTACATACCTGCTAATGGTTAAGAATGAAAAACAACATTGGTGTAAGGACTGGATTTGGAACATTTCTGAAATAACTATTTTAGAAACAACTTTATAAAAAAAACATTATTATAATAAAAGTATTTTTAGGGGCTGGAGCGATAGCAGAGTGGGTAGGGTGTTTGCCTTGCACAAGGCTAACTCAGGTTCGATTCCTGGCATCCTCTATGGTTCCCGAGCACCGCCAGGAGTAATTCCTGAGTGCAGAGCCAGGAGTAATCCCTGAGCATTGCTGGGTGTGACCCAAAAATAGAAACATTTATTTTATTTATTTTTTTTGCTTTTGGGGCCCCACATGGCAATACTTAGTGGTTACTCCTACTTCTGCACTCAGGAATTACTCCTCGCAGTGCTCAGGTGACCATATGGATGCCAGGGATCAAAAGTGGGTCGGCCATATGCAAGGCAAACGCCCTCCCTGCTGTGCTATAGTTCTGGCCCCAAAAAATGTGTTTTAAAGCCATAGTCAGGAGTAACAGTTGGGGGGTATTTGAAGGCCATTCACCAGGGCCTCCACACTTAGTTTTTTTTTCTCTTTTCCAGGTCAGTAATGTGCATTTTCAGTTCTCTCATGACCTGTTATCTCTTGAACACAACTTCAAAACTAAAAAAACCCTAACAGTTAGGGCCAGATCAATAGGACTCAGGTAAAGTGCCTGCCTTGCATGTGGCCAAATCAGATTAGATCCCTGGCATCTCATATGGTGCCCTGAGCACCACCAGGTTTAATTTTTGAGCACAGAGCCAGGAGTAACAACTAACCATGGTCAGGTGTGACCCAAAAAGCAAAAAAAATAAAAACCCTAATAGTCTTTTCTCTATTTGCCTGGCACATTTTTTTACAACAGGGAGATATTTGTTTTCTGTTATTTCCCGCTGTATTTTTCTTTCCTGTGTGCAGTTTTGCAAATCCGTTGCATTCTAATTCCAAATGATCATACCAAGGGGCAAACCCCATCTTTGGGTCTATAAACAAATTCCCACATTACTAAGCATTAGGAGAGGGTGTCATGCACCCTGTTTGAAGGTAACTCTATTCTCATCCGCGGCTCCCCAGTTTCAAATTGACACTCATGCTCAAATTGCCTACAACAGAGAAGCCTATGAGACAAGCAGAAATGTTCAGTTTCTACTTCAAAATCCACTTTTCACTATATACAGTTTTGGTTTGAAAAAGTGTAAGCTGCATTCAAAGCAAGTGTCTTGACACTTTTATTACTCCTTTGCCCCCACTTTGAACAAAAAAAAATTAAACTTCTCTTTTATTATACTATTACTATACTTTTACTATTACTTCCCCAAAACTCAGGGAACAGACACCTTCACAGGCTTCAGTCTTTTGCTTAGAACTGCCTTTGTGATGGCTAAGCAGTCATTGCTGTCTTTTCATGTTTGCTTAGCTTCCTCTGCTTCCTTGGCAGCCCTGAGAACTTGTTCCCCCTCTTTCTTTTCTTTCTTGCTTTTTGGGTCACACCTGGCGATACCCAGGGGGTTATTCCTGGCTCTTCGCTCAGGAATTACTTATTCCTGGCAGTGCTTGGGGGACCAAATGGGATGCTGGGGATCAAACCCTGGTCGGCCGGCCGTTTGCAAGGCAAACACCCTACCTGCTGTGCTATAGCTCCGCGCCCCAGTCTTTCTTTTTTATTTTCTTTTTTGGGTCACACCCAGCAATGCTCAGGGGTTTCTCCTGGCTCTGCACTCAGGAATTACTCCTGGCGGTGCTCGGGGGCCATATGGGATGCCGGAGATGGAACCCGGGCTTGCGGGCGGCCGCGTGCAAGGCAAACGCCCTACCCGCTGGGTTATCGCTCCGGCCCCATCCCTCCCAGTCTTTCTAACTTCAAGTTTCTGAAGTTAGAAATTCATAATCACACATCCTGCTAATCTATGATGGAGACTTGCCAGAGTCAACACCACCCGCCTACTCAGAGAGCCGGACAACTTCGGACGTGGGGATTGAGTTAGTCTGCTGTGATCTGAGTAAGTGGATGACTTGCCAAGGTGCTGGTCTGGTCTCGATCCTTTTTATACGTTGACTTTGCTAAGTCATTTCTAAATAAACATGTTGTATTAACTAAGGGTTAACAGCAGGTTTACAATCCATGTGACTACTTGCACGTTTTTAAATGTTTTAATATTTTGAAGGGTTTTAATTTTTTGGGTTTGTTTTTAAGGTGTTTAAACACAAATAAATTAACTCTTAAAGTCCACATTAACATATCATCAGGAGTCTTGTGGGCTGCTTATCAGTCTTCTGGTGCTCTCCTCCTCCTGTCTGGACATCTCTGGGGCATTGTCTGGCTGCCTAAATGGAAATGGAGCCTTCTCCTGGGAGGCTTTGGTGGCCTATGTAAGGTGTGTTTTATTTCATACTTACTGCATCCCTGCTCTGTACATATAGACTATCCTAGCTTCAGGATAGCTAGGATAAACTGAAGTTTACAGAACAGAACTGATGGCTGTTCTGGTGAGAACAGCCATCAGTAATAGACAGGCTGGTCACTGATTTAACCCAAGGCCAACCACTGCCCCAGATCTCCGGCAAATGGACCCACTGTTGACAGGGACATTACAAACAACAAACACATCAACATTCAACAGGTACATGAAGATTAGAGGCTGGGGAATTTTTGCCTGTTATTGTTTCCTGGGTACATTATTGCAAACTCTTTGAATTCTAATACCGAAACAATCTTACCTAGGGGAAAACTCCATCACTTGGGTTGTTAGAAAGACACATTCCTACACAAATAAACACAAGAGAGGGTGCCACTCTCTTGTGAGGTAAATATTCCCACTTTTCTCCTATAGTTTCAAACTGACACTCATGGTCAAACAGCCCACATTAAAGAAACCTATGAGGGAGACAGGAACATTATCAGTTTCCTAATTTTGAAACACACATTTTATTAGCAGTGCTAGTCAGCAGCATACAAAGGTGCCCTGACACTTTCAGAGGCTCCTAGATGTGTGAGAAGAAACAAATTCTCAGCCTTTCTACGTTATTCACCTGCAACAACACGATTGTTTCTGCAACGTCTCTGTATCGCTGTTCTATTTTTTTGTGAAACTTGCAGTGGCGACAAGGTGCTAGTATACTTAAAGATGCAAAATGTTCTTTGGACAATAAGAAAGCACAAATTATAGAATTAACAACACAAGACTATATGATACTTTTTAAATACATTTTTCACAATTTTGCCTAAAATTTTTCATATTGAACACTTATGCTTGCAGACAAATATCTATAAGTGAAAAGCACACACAAATGTCTATAAGTTGGGGCCGGAGCCATAGCCCAGCGGGTAGGGAGTTTGCCTTGCAGGTGGCCGGCCTGTGCCGGCCCGGGTTCAATCCCCGGCATCCCATATGGTCCCCGAGCACCGCCAGGAGTAATTCCTGAGTGCAGAGCCAGGAGTAACCCCTGAACATTGCCGGGTCTGACCCAAAAAAGAAAAAAAAATGTCTATAAATTAAAAGCACTTTTTCTTATTGGGGCCAATGTGCTCCTGGCAGAGCTGGGAACCTTACAGGAGTAACCTCTGAGCATCGCCAGGTGTGACCCCAAAACGGAAAAAAAAACAAACTAAAAAATGAAAAAAAACTTTTTAAAAACTTAATAAGACTGTCGGGGGATGTCGCTGGGGTCAGGACAGAAGTTCTCTTCTACCTCCGAGGACGCCGAGGGAACAGATGAAAACTCACGAGTCCGGGCGCAGTTCCAAAAAGGCTTTTAGTACAAAAGCTTATAGTCCAAAAGCTCTTCCACAGCACTCCAATATAATGAAAGAACTCTAGCTCTGGTCCGAACTTAAGACCATACAAAAGAACCTGAATCTCCGCCAAAAGAGAGAGGATCTCACCCGAGAGGAGTCCTACCCAAACGAAGGAGCAAAAGGCCAAGGAGCAAAAAGCCGAGGGGGCCTCAAGTCAGCCCCCTTATATACACCAAAGTAATCCAACAGGGAGGGTCAGGTCAACAAATAACTCTAAACAGAGTGTAGAAAGGGCAGCGCCACACCCTAGCAGTATAGGAAAAGCCCCTAGCAGTTTTAGATGAGTGACTACATGAGCAAAAATGAACTAGCAAACACTGCCAGGACTTGCCTATTTTAAGCCAGTGCCTTCTGAGAGCTAGGAAAAATTCCCCAGCCTCTAAACAAAGATTATAAACAGGTATAAACAAAGATTATGCCAAGGACTAATCTCTTCTTCTGAGATTATCTCTTATGTAAAACACTAGAGAGAGAGGGGGCTGGTATAAAGTAATACATCTTCATTTCATGAGCTTCATGTAATCTAGATGGTACCCACAAGGTCCTTCTTATTTATTATCTGCACCGGGGTGATTCTGAGTATCTTGTTCTCTGTATACTGAAAGGGTCACACTTGAGAGCAAACTAGTATGATCCTTCCTATAATCTCAAAGTAGCCAGGGTGGTAGTTTCCTGGTAAATTCTAACTGTCCCACGCTGGGTGCAGTGGGTATAAAGAGGAGCTGTGCCCAATCTAGATAACATAGAAGTCTTAGTAGATGTATAAGTCAGAAGTTATTCAGAGTCAAGTTGACATCTGTAATTGCCACACCCTATAGCAGTGTTTGCATAGAAGAGAGGTCTCATTAGAATGAACCTTGGTTTTAGGCGCCTCCAAGAGGCGGGAATCACTGGGAAGTCGAGCCTGGTGGCCCTGCCCGCGAGCTGCCCACGGGCCAGCATACAGGGCCTCACGGACGGCTGGGGAGGCTGGCCTTCGGCTCGCCCCGGGCCTAGCTGACCATGGAACCCCCGAGGAGGGCAGATGGGTTTTGGGAGTGGGCCCGTCACCTTGAGGGGTCCCGGAAGCAGCCGGATGAGACTTGCCCATCACACTAGCCACCATTTTTGCTGTCCGGACGCTGCAAAACTGCCTCAGACCAGATCAACAGAGCAAAGCCAGTGCGAGCCCAGGCCGCGCAGTCCACTAAAATAGTGAAACAGTAATGTCTTTTAATGCACTGCATTCAATGAAGAGCAGGAAAGTTTGTTGGGAAGGAGATATAAAGAGGAAAGAAATGACATACAGAACCCGCCAAGTGGTTGAGGTGCAGGAGGGCAGAGGGAAGTGGGGACATTGGTGATGGGAGATGGGTTTGGGCGGAGGGTGCGTGTTGGAACACTGTAGAACCAAAGCTCTACATGAGCATCTTTCAATTAAAAAAAAAGGTGTAATCTACCACAAACATGTGGGAATCAGTGGTTAGGTAAGACAGAGAAGGGAACAGTGTGCTAATATTTGTCAAAAATGATAATACCAGCCTAGAACTGAGCATTGAATATAGGAAAAAAGATATACATGATGATCTCTGAATGTATGTATTGCAATCCACACTGTGTAAGAGAAGAGAAAGAGAGAGAGAGAGAGAAGAGATAAAGAACTTGCCATAGAGGCGGGCTAGGGGAGGGGGAGGGAAGTGGGGACATTGGTGGTGGGAAATGGGCACTGGTGGGGGGATGGGTGCTGGAACACTGTATGAAGAAAACCCAAACATGAACATCTTTGTAATTGTATATCACATGGCGGTGTAATAAAATATTAAAAAAAAAAAGGGGCGGGGATAGCCCAGGGTAGGGCGTTGCCTTGCGTGGCCGGCCAGCCGGCCGGGTTCAACCCGGCATCCCATATGGTCCCCTGAGCAACGCCAGGGTAATTCCTGAGTGCGAGCCAGGGTACCCCTGAGCATCGCGGGTGTGACCCAAAACGCAAAAAAAAAAAAAAATGAACCTTGGTTTAATTAGAGTAAGCTGTGAGTGGGCAAAACACCAAAGCTCCCAAACTACCTAAATCTGTCATCCAACATAAGACTGTAAATTGCTTTTAGTTCACTATATCTTCCCACCAGTAATTAAACGTATAAAATTTTTTTGTTCCTGTATGAATTTTCTATACAAAAACTGCATAGAAACTGTTTTTCAAACTGAAACAGTCTAAATAAACTAGTAGCATTTTAGGTAGATCTCTCCTGAAATACTTCAAAACATTTTTACCCAGATGTACTAGAACATTGAAGTTGAATTACCATAAAAAAAAATCTCGCCACTAATGAAATCAAATCTGACTTGGGGGGCTGGAGCGATAGCCCAGCGGGTAGGGCGTTTGCCTTGCACGCGGCCAGCCTGTGCTGGCCGGGTTCGATCCCGGCATCCCATATGGTCCCCCCGAGCACTGCCAGGAGTAATTCCTGAGTGCAGAGCCAGGAGTAACCCCTGAGCATTGCCGGGTGTGACCCAAAAAAGCAAAAAAAAAAAAAATCTGACTTGGTATATGTCATTGATTCCATCCTGTGGCATATAAGGCAAATCTAGGGCTTACATCTAGAGCAACAAATGATTAGAAAATCAGATTTCAGACCACAATTTTGGTGGGCACTCATAAAAGTAATGTTTATTCTTTTCTTTTTCCTACATACAACTAAGCCATGGGGTCATGCATATAGGAAAGATAGGAAAAATTATATATAAATAGCTTTGTGTCCAAGAGAAAAATATTGTTCTGGTAAAAACAACCATTTTTTGCAATCTTGGTACTTTGCAGTTTTACTTCAGGGAAAAAATTCGACGATCACAAGGTTTCCCTACTGCTGTATTTTGAGGCTTATCTTTTATGAGAGCTTTTTCGTACATTCTTTACATTTCTATGGTTTCTCTTGTATGAATTCTCTCATGTCAAATAAGTTTCGGCTTACAGGAGAAAGCTTCCTTACATTGTTTACAATGATAGGGTTTCTCTCCTGAGTGAATTCTAATATGCTGAGTGAGGAATGATTTCCTTGAAAAAGTTTTCCTACATTCTTTACATTCATACGGTTTCACACCTATGTGAATTCTTCCATTTTTGGTAAGATAAGACATCAATGAGAAAGTTTTCCCACATTCTTTACATTCATAAGGTTTCTCACCTGTGTGAACTCTCTTATGTAGTGTGAGAGCCGACTTCCATGCAAAAGTTTTACTACATTCGTTACATTCATAGGGTTTCTCGCCTGTGTGACTTCTCTCATGTCCACGGAGGCTTTGCTTCCATAAGGATCTTTTTCTGCATTCTTTACATTCATAGGGTTTCTCTCCTGTGTGAATTTGATCCTGTAAAGTGAGACTTGACTTACAGGGAGAAAGTTTTCCTACATTCTTTACATTCATAAGATACCTGTCCTGTGTGAATTCTTTCATGATGAAGTAGAAATGACTTCCTTGAGAAAGTTTTCCTACATTCTTTACATTCATAAGGTTTCCCACCTGTATGAATTCTCTTATGTCCAGTGAGAGAGGACATCAATGAGAACGTTTTCCCACAATCTTTACATTCATAAGGTTTCTCACCCGTGTGCATTCACTCATGTAAAGTGAGCCTTGACTTATAGGAGAAAGTTTTCCTACATTCTTTACATTCAAAGGGTTTTTCTCCTGTGTGAATTCTCTCATGCTGAATGAGGTGAGGCATCCATGGGAAACTTTTACTACATTGTTGACACTCATAGCGTTTTGCTCCTGTGTGAATTTTCTTATGTCCAATGAGACCTGACATCCATGAGAATGTTTTCCCACATTCTTTACATTCATAAGGTTTCTCTCCTGTGTGAATTCGCTCATGTAAAGTGAGTTGAGACTGATAGTTGAAGGTTTTCCCACATTCTTTACATTCACAGGGTTTCTGTTCTATGTGAATTCTCTCATGCCGAACTAAACCTGACTTCCATGAGAAAGTTTTCCCACATTCTTTACATTCATAGACTTTGTCTCCTGTATGAATTCACTCATGTTGAATTAGAAGTGAATTCATAGAGAAGGTTTTCCCACATTCTTTACACACATAGGGTTTCTCTCTTGTGTGAATTTGTTCATGTGAAGTGAGTTTTGACTTCCGTTTGAAAGATTTCCTACATTCTTTACATTCATAAGGTTTCTCCCCCTGTGTGAATTCGCTCATGTGCAGTAAGATTTGACTTCCTTGAGAAGGTTTTCCCACATTCTTTACATTCATAAGGTTTCTCCCGTGTGTGAATTCGCTCATGTGCAGTAAAATTTGACTTCCCTGAGAAGGTTTTCCCACATTCTTTACATTCATAAGGTTTCTCTCCTGTGTGAATTCGCTCATGTAAAGTGCGTTGAGACTTATATTTGAAATTTTCCCACATTCTTTGCATTCATAAGGTTTCTCTCCTGTGTAAATTCTCTCATGACAAACTAGATGTGACTTCCATGAGAAAGTTTTCCCACATTCTTTACATACAGAGGGTATCAAATCTCTGTGATTTCGCTTATTTAATTTAAGGTTTGAGTTACAGGTAAGTCTTGACTTACAGGAGAAAATTTTCCAACATGTCTTACATTCGGAAGGTTTCTCTCCTGTGTGAATTTGCTCCTGTAAAGCAAGTGCTGACTTAAAAGAGAATGTTTTCTTGCATTCCTTACATTCACAGGTTTTCCCTCCTGTGTGAATTTTCTCACGAGGTACTACAAGTGACTTCCATGAGAACATCTTCGTAAGTTCTTTACATTTGTATGGTTTCTCTACTGTGTGAATTCTTGCATACTTAACGGGGTTTTAAATTCCCTGATAAAGCTTTTCTACAATTTTCACTTTCCAATGTTTTCTGCTCTATCTGTATTATTTGATGCTCACTGAATCTTTGCTTTGGGGATAAAGTTTTTTCACATTCCTTATGTTCATATGTCTTCGGTAAAATATGTGTTATCTGAGGTATATTCCAGACTGAACAATGACTTTCTGTTTGACATTCGACATGGTTTTCATTAACACGCATTTCTGGATGTTCACTGATTCTACTTAACTCAGAGAAACTTTTGTAGCTCTCACCTCTCTGTATTAGGTAGAACTCATGAAGATTATTAGTTTGGAAACAGTTCTTATATACATCATATTTCTTAGGCATACTTTTCATAGGGTAACTTTCAGTATTTATCATTAGTTCTGAAATGTGGGTAGAGCTAAAATTGAAAGTAATTTTTCAGTCATTTCTCTTGTTTGTATCTTTCCTTTTGAGAATTCCAGCTTGCCAAAGCGGTCTATGCCAATTTCCCTGATTATGCTCGATCAAGCCATGCTCAAACTGCATATCTAAAGTGAGAGAAATATATTCACCTCAGTAACTATATTTATACACATCCTATAATTTATACTATAAATGTGTTTCCTTGCAGTCACAGAGAAAAAAAATTATTTCAAAAGGTATCTTTGACCCCTCAATGCTTTAAAATAGCATTCCAAAGGAGAATAAATTGTACTGAAAGTTTTTCCTTTTGATTACTTGTAAATTCTGTATAATTATCTAAAGATCTCCCCTTATACCTGAATAAAGATAAGTGATCCAGGACCAACCTCTAGTATCCCATGTGTTACCACAAGCATCATCAGGGGAATTTTTTAGTGTAGAGTCAGGCTGACCCTAAAACAATGAAAACTTAAATATGAAAACGACAAAGTAATGATTTAAGTCCCAAAAGCACATCCATGGGAATGCAGAAAGGTACACTAAATGAGCATCAAGTGACACCAAGTCACAAACCAAGCCATAAATTTCTTTTTTTTTTTCTTTTTTGGGTCACACCCGTCAATGCTCAGGGATTACTCCTGGCTCTGCACTCAGGAATTACTCCTGGGATGCTTGGGGTGACCATATGGGAGGCCGGGGGATAGAACCTGGATCGGCCACGGCAAGGCAAGCGCCCTACCCATAGCACTACTACTCTGGTCCAACAAGCCATAAATTTCAATGAACACTGAATTGTAGTTTTGTTTTGAAAATACATGCCTGGGGGCCGGAGAGATAGCCCAGCGGGTAGGGCGTTTGCCTTGCACATGGCCGGCCTATGCCGGGCCCGGGTTCGATCCCCGGCATCCCATATGGTCCCCGAGCACCACCAGGAGTAATTCCTGAGTGCAGAGCCAGGAGTAACCCCTGAGCATTGCCGAGCAAAAAACAAAAAAAAAAAGAAAATACATGCCTGGTGATGTGCTGGGATTACACATGCCTCTGAACTCAGGAATTTCTCAGAGCCCTGCTCAGGAGACATTCTGGGATACTGGGGATTGAATTCAGGTTGCCAAAAAGCATTGCCAAAAACCTACCTGCAGTAGCATCACTCTAGCCACACTCTGCGATATGTTGAGATTCAATAATGTGTGAGTCTTAAATGGAGAATAACTCAAACCTGAGGGAATGTTAGTAACAACTTTATCAGTAACACAAACTTCTACTGACTGACCTGAGAGGCTCTGCTTTGGGGACTCGGCCATCCATGGCTCTGCTCTCTGCTCCAACTTAATGATCACTTCTGGTTTGGTGAGTGAATGTCCTAATGATGAAAAATTAATGAAGTTTTTCTAAACCACCCAAAAGTCACAGTTTTTGAACAATGATATCGAAACAATTTTAATGACTTTTCCAATAATGCGTCAGCAGTCAGAATATGGAAAAGGTTTCACTCTCAGTTATTATCAGGGAAATACAAACCCAAACAATAAAGTGATAACTCACACCAGTGAGAATGCTTAAATGAGGAAGACAGGAAATAAAAGAGCGGAGGAGATATAGTAAAATGGAAACCATCATTCACTGTTGGTGAGAGTGTCATCTGGTTTGGTCCCTAAGGAAGACAGTGTGGTGGCTCCTAAAAAAAAGTAGGAATAATCCAGAGTTAGTAGTAGATACTTGCCTTGACACAGTATGCACAGGTCCATTACACAGTATCCGTATGGTACAGAGACCCGCTGGAGTAACCTGAGTACAGAGCCTGGAGTATCCACAGGTGAGAAACAAATCTGCCTGCAAATGATTGCATTTACTGGTGTCTACGTTCCTAATACAATCATTAATTTAAAAGTATGCATGCACTACCCTATCCATTGTAATACTTAGTACAACAGCCTGAAGAAGTAAATAATCCAGGGGCTGGAGACATAGTCCAGCAAGTAGGCCATTTGCCTTGCATGCAGCTGACCCGTGTTCAATCCCCAGTATCCGTATGGTCCTGACATAGTGCCAGGAGTAATTCCTGAGCAAAGAGTCAGGATTAACCGCTGAGCAACACTGGGTGTGACCCAAAACACACACACTCACACACACACACACACACACACACACACAAAGAAAATAATCTAGGGGCTGGAGTAATAGTCCAAGTGGGTATGGCGTTTGCTTTGAAAGCATGGGACCCAGGGTTGATTCCCGGCATCCCATAAGGGTCACTGAGCACTGCAGAAGTAATTCCTGAGTTAGAAGTAGCACAGTTAGGAATAACAGAGTTAGGAGTAGGGGCCGGAGTGATAGCACTGCAAGGGAGGGTGTTTGCCTTGCCTGTGGCCAACCCAGGTTCGATCCGTGGCATCCCATATGGTCCCCGAGAACCACAACCACCAGGAATAATTCCTAAGTGAAGAGACAGGAGAAACCCGTGAACATTTCAGGGTGTGAAGCACATAAATAATAAATGAGTAAATAAATATAAAGATCTACCAAAGAAGAACCGATAATAAAGCACTGGTATCTGCATACGAGGGAATACTTTGCAGTTCTAAAACAAGAAATCCAGGGCCAGAGTAATAGCACAGCAGTTGGGCTTTTGCCTTTCATGCGGCAGACCTGGGTTTGATCTTCGGCATCCCAATGATCACCTGTACACTGCCAGGAGTAATCCATGGGCGAAGAGTCAGCGTAATCCCTGAGATTTGCCAGGTGCGACCGAAAAAACAAAAAAATGAATTACACACACACACACACACACACACATAACTATACCCTTAATTTAATAAGTTTTTAAAACACGATCTTTGAAAATAAATGAAGAATGAAAACAAATATGAATGGTTCACAATGAACATTTGATTAGAATGTGAATGTTTCCATATTTTTGAACAAAATCTTATGGTTATTTCATAATAAGTCGTATATATAGCAATAGATGAATAATATGGCGGGGAGGGTGTTTGTCTTTCACTGTGTTGTATGATATGCGCTTAGCTAGCTTGGTATCTTTGCTATTCAAGCTACTAACAGTTTAAACTATTTACATGTCTTTAAGCCAGAGATCTTAAAGACTAAAGAGATCTCTTTTATGTAAACACGGATTGTCAGTTATAGGAGTCATTTTGACTCTGAATTAATAACTTTTGAAATTTTATTCTAATCTCTAATATGATTTCAATCCTATCTAGAGTGGGCACAATTCCTTTTAGTATCCACTGGTCCCAGCACAGACAATTAGAATTTACCAGCAAACCACCACCCTGTCTACACTGACACTACTATCAAAGGAGGGATCATGCTAGTTTGCCCTCAGGCAGGTGAGCAAGACCTTTTTCTGAAAAGAGGGCAAGACACTCAGAATCACCTACGTGCAGAACAGAAAACAGATGGACCATGTGGCTATCATCTAGATTGCACAAAACACATGAAATTATGATGCATTTCTCCTCATGAATATATGTCGGGGCGCTCCGCCGGGGTCCCGACAGTGCCGGGAAGCGAGTTCCCTTCTACCTCCGGGCTGGCGAGGAATGGATGAAAACTCAGGAATCCGATGCAGTTTTAAAAGGCTTTACTTATCACAGGTGCAGGCATACAAATCAGCAAAGGAAAAACCCGATGCTTAGGATTCCAGGCTAGAACCCCAGCCACGTGTAGGCCAAGATGGCGACCACCACGTGTAAAAGCTCCCAAGGGGAATGAACGCTCACAAGGAGAGATCCCACAAGGAAGAAGGGAGGGAGAGCGGGAACCGGCTAGTTTATATCCCTGTAACTCAGACCTTCCACCCACTGTTATGGAAAGCAGGGAGGGTCCAATGCCCCTTAGGTAATCCCCCCTCCCTGCATCTCACCTAGGGCCTTTACTGTGCTAATGTTTTGAGCCGAAATCTGCTTGGGAATGCCTTTGTAGTGTAGAGAAGGGGGTTTCTGAGATGGCATGTCTCTGTACCAAAGACCAACACCAATGCCAGTTAAATATTTCTCCAAGCCTACACAAGTCTCATCTACTTCATTGTAGTTTTATATTTTTAGTTGCCTTTGAGTATATCAGGGAGCCATGCTTGTTTGCTTGGAAGCAAACAGCATTTCTCTCTGGTCTAATTACTTAGGTGTCCTACGTGGCCAGGCTAATATGCTGGTAAGATCTAGCTAGTCCCACGATGATTATGATAGCATGGGAGAATATTTATACCAGCTAGTACAGCATACATGGTCGGATAAACTGCCACATTTAGACTACCCCCTTATCTACGGAGTGATTTGCGGGAGGCAATCCAGAGCAGATGCAGCGGCCCTTAGGAGTCCTGCAACAACTCCCCTGATTAGTTTACTAATAAAAATTGAAAAGGTAAGAAATATTTAGTAATGTACAGAAAATTAAGATAAGAAAAAAACAATTCCAATTACAAAATGATAATACATGTTACTTTAGGATCCTAACTTGTTTTTGGACCCAAAGCAAAGTTCATGACAAAGTGTTTCTAGCTGTCTGATTATAATGGACTATAGTTTTGCACTGTCCATAATTTGTGAGAGTCAATTTGCTATATTTTATGTAAAGTCGGGAGTCTGGAACAAAGTCTGTGGGGCTACTTCTGGGACAGCAATAGCGCTGATCATATGAGTATGAGTCTCTGGAGATCAGCGATCAGGAACTCGTTGAATTGTCAGGAACACTGGATCAGGTCTCTGGAACACGGAACAAATATCTCGAATTCTGGAACAGGAGTCTTGAGTGCTGGAACAGGTGTCTGGAACATTGGTGTAATATCTCGAACTCTGGAACAGGAGTCTTGAGCACTGGAACAGGTATCAGGAACATCGGTGTGGGGTGTCTTGCAGGGCTTTTTCAGCAAGGGAACACTGGCACCGGTAACTGTACCTGTAGCTTAATTTTAGGCGAGACAAAAACACTTTTCGAGGTTAATCACAAGTAGAGATTTTAAGGCTTTGTAGGGATCCAAGTCTGGGATGGAGAGAAGAACATAAAGAAGCTCTAACATGGGTGGAGCAGGGAAATAAGTATGAGAATTGATTTTAAAATCGATAAATCTAGTGGATCAGCAGTGGAGCTGATGAATGTAATAGAGGTTTGTAGTGGTCAGAAATTGAGAAGGTAGTAGTTGAGACATAACATAGACACAACATTAATCACAAACATAATGGTGGCCACCATGCACACACACGCACACGTATATTTGATCGATCAATATCTTACAGCTGTATATGTGACCCATCTAGGGTGAAAAATGGTAACCGAGTCAAGCGCTTCATGAATATAAAGCCGGCAAATGATGGTGAGAAAGTGTCTTTTCCTGTGAATAGAGCATTGGGAAAAATTATTTTTGCAAATTATTAAATTTTTGTGAGCACTGTTTTAGGAGTCTCGGAGTATTGAGCAGTGTAGCGCAAGTTTACTGGATTCCAATATCTCATCCTGTGAACAGAATTATTAGAAAAACAATTTTTTCATTGATTTAGCAAAAATTTTGTAATGAGCACTGTGATCAGAGTCCAAAGCCTCGAGCAACATAGAAGGAATCTGCAACAGCCAAGTTCTTTCTGCAAATACCTGTGAGCAAAAACATTAAAAAGGAAACTTTAACATTAGTCCTTGAAACATATTGACATTGAGCACTATATTCAGAGTCCACCCATGTTTCCACCGTTTTTTTTTGTTTTTGTTTTTAGGAAAGAAACATTAGGCTGTAAGGCAAGATATTGACATGAACCATGATCACAGACTGCAAAACAAGATCATTATTAAAATGAACCAATCCAGGAAGTTTAAACAGCAACTTGCAATTTAAAATTCAAGACTTTATATTGAAAGAATTAGTTGTTTTCTGATTCTTGAGAATTCTAGTCTTAACAAGTCGCAGAGGAACCCAGAGTTTCTTGGCAGGGTTATCGTCTGTAGAAATGAAAGCATAACTCTTCCCCGAATGAGGAGGTGACCTGCAATCCATTTATCATCAATTTTCACCCAGATAGGTGAATGGACTGTTTTTTGAGTTTGCATATCTTCTTGAAAGTGACGCTCAGCTGTGGTATAGGGATCTCCCTTGAGGTATATTTAAGAAGTTTAAGGTGAATAATGTTAAAGATAAAGAATCCATTGGAGGCATACAGTTTTTCGTTGCTTTAATAGCTGAGTTTTTT
>JAJIBD010022914.1:0-115760 GCA_021461705.1 Cryptotis parvus
GGATCTACTAGCATAAGACAGGACATATGAAGATATTACTGGTGCCTGCTCAAGCAAATCGATGATTAATGGGAAGACAGTGATAAAGTGATACAGTGATGTTCTCGTATTCCAAATAATTTAGTGATTTTCTTTCCTATGAAAAATCAGAAATTTCCTGAGCAAATTTTGTTTAGGACACTAACAACAAATTAAGGTACAATTGCCTAAATGTGTGCTTATGCATATGTGTACATTTGTGTGTGTATTTTTGTATATGTGTGGAGTGAATGAGGCTGAGGAAAACATAGGAAACTGATTAATTTCAAATAGAGGATGTATCATTATCAAATATTATGAACAAAATTCCTGCTGCTGCAGGATGAGAACGCTATTCGGGGCATGCCTCACTCAAGAGAGAGAAGGAATCCAGAGTTCCGACCTTCGTGGCGATCCAGAGTCAGGGACGCTGTCTCATTTGTCAAGGCATCAAAAAACAGATGGGCTGCACATGTAATGTGATTTGGAGATGATCACTGGACTAGAGCTGTTACCGACTGGATCCCATGGGATGTCCAAAGATCACATGGCGGGGCTGGGGAGCGAAAGCCCAGAGGGGTAGGGTGTTTTGCCTTGCAAACAAGCGTAGGCTGGCCTATGCTGGATAGGGTTGGATCCCGGCATCCCATATGGTCCCCGGGCACCGCCAGGAGGGATTCCTGAGTGCAGAGCCAGGGAGAAACCCCTGCGATTTCCGGGTGAGAACCAAAAGCAAAAACAAAAAAAAAATAGATCACGTGGCCGCCCACCTACAAGATGGTCAGACTTTTTTCCTCAAGACCCTGAATGAATGGTTTGAGGCTCTTTGTATTCCTGAAGCAATCAGATGCCATTGGGTTACACTGGCATGTGATTAGGGTCAAATGGAAATGTTACTGGAACCTGCTGGAGCAAATCGATTAATAACCGGATGTCAAGTGATCAAGTGACGAACAAAATTAATATACAAACAAGTGCCATCATTTCCTAGGGACCACCGATGGCAAAAAAGATGGGGGTCTCATTCGGTCACCCTGAATTTTGATTGTATTCTCCTCGAATTTGTACTCCTATATACTTAAACATAGAAACAGGGATGTAGAATCTAGTTTTTTAAAGCTCACTAGTTTCTGTGTTTTTTTTTTATCACCTCTGGATTTACCAATCCAGAGGTGATAAAAAAACACAGAAACTGGATTGGAGAGACTACGCAGACATGGGGCAGAGCTGCTACTGGCTCTCCCTGTGACCAGCTGCTCACGAGGCGCCCTGGAGGGATGGTGGGTTGTAGCCCTGGCCCACCATCCCAGCAGAGCCTCGCAACAAACCAGACGATTCCCCACTCCATGAGGGCCTCCATTTTCCACATCTGGACTTCTCTCTAGTCAGAACTCCACCCAGCAGACCAGCCTATCAGTGCCCGGCTCGTGCGGCTGCTTGCAGCCGTGCGGTTCATCAATAAATGCTGGACTTAGAGATGCCTACAAGAAAGAGTATGCTACCTGCACGGCAGAGCCTGGCAAGCTACCCGTGTTGTATTTGATATATATGCCAAATACCAGTAACAGTTATAGACCTCATTCCGAAATGGATTGAGGCTCTTTTATGTTCCTGGAGCAAGCAGATGCCTTGGGCTCTACTAGCATGAGACAGGACATATGGAGATGTTACTGGGGCCCGCTCGAGCAAATCCATGATGAACGGGAAGACAGTGATACAGTGATACAGTGATCATATACTTTCTCATGATCAGAATTCCTTCCTCCCTCCCTCCCTCCCTCCCTCCCCTCCCTCCCTCCCTCCCTCCCTCCCTTCCTTCCTTCCTTCCTTCCTTCCTTCCTTCCTTCCTTCCTTCCTTCCTTCCTTCCTTTTCTGTGGGGCGGGTAAGCACACTCATGCTGCACTCGGGGCTTATTCCTGGATCAGCCCTCAGAAATCACTCTGATGGGAGTCAATGGACAATAAGCAGTGCCAGAAGAAAACACCCCAAAGTACTACTTGCCAGAGTACAAGTATCTTTTTTTTTTTTTTTTCTTTTTGGGTCACATCTGGCAATGCTTAGGGGGTTACTCCTGGCTCTTTGCTCAGGAATTACTCCTGGCGGTGTTCAGGGGACCATATGGGTAGCCGGGGGATCAAACCCGGGCTGGCCATGTGCAAAGGCAAACACCCTACCCGCTGTGCTATCGCTCCATCCCCACAAGGCAAATATCATACTGCACTATCTCTATAGCCCCCTGAATCTATTTTTTGTTTATACAAATATCACTTCCTCAACTCAAATAAAATATATTAATGGTGATTTTTATAGCATTGAAAAGTTGGTTACCTTGATCAGGAAAGAATCCCGACCAAGAGAAAGTATATGATCCAATTGTGTTAATTTTGTTCATACTATTTGATATTGGAGCACTCATCTTTTGCTTTAATTTTTTTTTCTTTTTGCTTTTTTGGGTCAAAGCCTGGCGATGCTCAGGGTTACTCCTGGCTCTGCACTCAGGAATTACTCCTGGCGGTGCTCGGGCCATATGGGATGCTGAGGATCGAACCCAGGCCAGCATGGGCCGGCCGCGTGCAAGGCAAATGCCCTATATGCTGGGCTATCACTCGAGCCCCTTGCTTTAATTTTTTGCCAATGAATAATCACATTATCACATTACTGAACTCCAGTGGAGAAGGATAAGAAGTCAACACATATAGCTAAGAAAGAATATTAATAAATCTGCAATCAATGGATCAAAGTTCACAATAAAAACCTCTCTGAAATAAATGATCTTGCATCTTCCCTGCAATGAATTATTCTAAAGAACTTCAGAATAAATGAAAGACAGGTATGGAGATCAAAAACAAGGTAACACCCTAAAGGCTTGTATACCCAGAGGGTTAAATTTCTTCTGTGTAGTAGCATTTTTAAAATCTTAACTAGAACTTGATCTCATTAAATGACACACTGCAGTTATGCATATTAAAGCCCATCAAAGTGTGCTATGAAAAAAGAGCTATTATACACTTTCGGAGGAAATGAATGTTTATTGTTAGAATTATTGATTCTCCTCTCATCTCTACTTAAATGCTGTTTAAATGTATTAGTACATATGCAACAAATTTCCTATAAAATTCTATACTCAGTTTCTAAAGATTTGTCATGATTTAAAGGTATTTCATAAAGAGATTTACTACTGAATATATTCATCCTTAAGACTGAAAGGAAACTGAGGTTTCTTCTTATATAACTATAAGAACAAAGTCTCGAAGTCAGTTTCAAAGGGTAATTTTTAAATCAATGCATATGCTTACATCCCTGACATCTATAAGGGATGTAATAGATCCCTTATGAATCTATTACATTCCCTGTGAACAGCTCCAGTAATAAACATTAAGCAGAATCTGGTATGGTCCTAAAAACAAAAGATGTATAAATATAATAATTGATTAATTAAAAACAATTCATAAAACTATGTATGTGTACCAAGTAATGACATTTATTTGAAATTTATTTCTACTGAAACCCTTGGTTGAACAATTTTGTAGTAAAAATCATGAAAATGGACAAGTATTAACATCCATTACTATTAGTGTGCTGCTGTCATGACTTCTTTTAGATCTATTATTGCTTTTATGATGCTACTCTCCTTGGTAGGTGGGTATATAAGTGATACATCTATTCATATTAACACTTTCATGACTTTAAATTGCCCATTAAAGTTCTTGTTCATTTTATTTGGTTAAAATTTACTTTATCTTATGTAAATAGAGTGATTCCTATATACATATATGTATATATACACATATGTACATATTTATAAATATGATTATATACGTCTATATAAAACATAGTAGGCAAGGAGCTTTCTTTACATGAGTCTGCTCAGACTTTGATCCCTACCACTGTATGTGGTCCTCTGAACACTGTCAGTAGGAACACCTGAAACAGAACCAGGAGTAATTCTAAAAACAGTTGGATATGCTCCACTCCAAAATAAATGTAAATGATGTATGTGTTTGTGTGTGTGTCTGTTTGTGTGTGTATAATGCATGCTAAAATGCTAAAATATGCATGCAATATGCACACACTAGTTTTATTTGTATCCTGTTTGGTTTTTGCTGTTTTCTTTTGGGTGCTACATCCTGTGATAGTCAGGAATTGCTCCTGGCTTTGCATTCAGGTATTGCTCTAGTGATTCTTGGGGTAGCGGAATAAACATTGCTTTTACTAGGGCTCAAACCAAGGTCTGTTGTGTGCAAGACAAGGACCCTATCGACTGTATTATCTCTCCAACCCCAATCCTGCACTTTTTTGGGTAGTCTCTAAACTTATTTTACTATTCTTCCCAATGTTTCTGCAGTAGATAAACTACTAAAAGAAATATCTAAAAGACTGTGCATTCAGCTGCCCATATTTTATCATTGTCTCTTCCATGTATACATAAAATAGACATTTTATTAACAAATTTCTTCTTACTCTTTTTTTTTAAAATGATTTCTTTGATGATAGTTTATTGAGTAGTCTCTGAATCACCCAGAATACAGGATCATTTCCTTTGATTCTGGCTACTAGATTTCTAGAACAGCTAACAATTATATAACTGTATTATTCCTAGATAAACAATATAGCTAAAATGTGTTTACTCATTAATCTTCACCCTGGAATATTTAGTAAATCATTTAAAAAGACTAATCTCATTCCAATCACTTATCCCTTTCCTTTATCCATTTATTATTAATGAAAGAAAACATCCTTTTCCTGGAGTGATGGATTCAAGAAGTCAAGCATAGCCCCTGCTTTAAACTAGCAAAATCAGTTATCTACACTAGTAAATATTTGATCATTATTAAGACATATATGCATGAAAGCAGCAATGATGTCACAAAAAAGTGTATAGCAGAAAAGCAGAATGCACGAAGACTGAGATAATTTTCATAGAAGAGGTGGTAAAGAAACAATTAAATAAACAGTAACTGAGGAAAGACCAGGAGAAAGTACCCAGTGTGGAATTCTATCCTTGTCTAATCCTGCCATCATCCGTTTCTTAAATGAACCTCCCTGCCTGGCCCCTACAAATAATCCAATTCATGGTCATCTGTATTAACCATCGTTTAAAACCACAGTGGCTCCCTCTTCTTACCATTCTTTCTTTTTTTATCATTATACTTGCTTTTGTGCTTCTTTACTTGTTGATGCACTTCTGTTTCTGCAAACTGTTGTAATTCGAAATCTGACTTCAATCCAAAGCAGGAACAGAAAAGTACTACACAGGAAGCTGCCACTTGTTTGTATGAATCAGTTATGTTGTTCTTCCACAACTAATGCTTCTTCAGGCTTTTGGTTTGATTTGTTTTTTTGGGCGCTCCCCAGCTGTGCTCAGGACTTACACCTGATTCTGTGCTAAGTCTTCTCTCCTGGTGGTTCTTGCGGACAATTAGCAGTAAAAGGAATCAAACAAGTGTCCTCCTAATACAAAGCAAGTGTCTTGTGTCTTGTACTATTTCCCCAACTCCCACCGATGCTTCTTACAAGTGGTGTCTTTCCTATGATAATGAGGATTGGTAGAAGAGTAAAGTGCAATAAGTAAAGTTTCTGACCAGTCAGTGCCGGTCTGAATAGTAACAGCACCTATTTCTATATCTTATCTAAGCCTAAAATGATATTTTAAATTTGTTTAACCTAATTTTCCTCATTCATAATAAATAACAGTTTGATTATAAACTCTACTTAGTTGAGTAGTGGAGGGATGGGTGCTGGAACACCGTGACAGAAACCTAATCATGAAGAGTTTAGCAATTGTATATTTCACCATGGTATAATTAAGTAAAAAAAAAACAAAAATTAAATAGTAGATGCCCTAGACTAACAGATAATTATTTTTCACCCTTTCACTTGTGAGGGGAGTGTGGGAGTATTATAAATACCCTAGTTTTGTTCCTCAAGGTTGCTTCCAGTAGTGCTCAGGGAACATACAAAGGATCAAACCAAAGACAAACTTAGCCACTATCACTTGTATCACTTGTCTTCCTTTTGTTCATCGATTTGCTCAACCAGGTGCCAGTAACATCTCAATTAGTCCCTGTTGCATGCTAGTGTAGCCCTAGGGCATCTGCTCGATACAGGAACATGAAGAGCCTCAAAACATTAGTTCAGGTTGTGTAAATGAGGTCCATCATTATTACTCTTCTTGGCATATTGAGTACAACACAGGTATCTTGCCAGGTTCTGCCATGGAGGTGGGATATTCTAGGATATTTCAGTTCATTCACTTAATGATAAACTGTGGCCACAAAGCGGTCCTGTGCAATGGAGGAAGCCTGCCCGTATATCTATGTCTCTGGTTCAAGAATACCTGAGCTTGAAATAGGCTTTTCTAAAGGGTGGGACTCTGATGAGCCGGGCTTGAGATCAGCTTTTCTCTTGGGTAGAGATCTGATGAGCTGTGGAGTCCAGGTGCTGAAAAATGGCTGACAACATGGTGCAGGGTATATAGCCATTATACCATATTATATTTTGCTTCATATTTTTCATTCCTTGAAACAATTTCCTAAATTGTGTATTTTAAATATGTATTCCTTAGTAAGGTCAAAATACTCTCCCCGTTTGAACTCTAGTTTTATTTTTATTTATTTGTTTGTTTGTTTGCTTGTTTATCTTATATTTTATTATACCACCGTGAGATATACAAAGATGTTCATGTTTGGGTTTTGGTCTTACAGTGTTCCAGCACTCATCCTTAAACCAGTGCCCATTTCCCACCACCAATGTCCCCAATTCCCTCCCCCTTCCCTAGCCTGCCTCTAAGGCAGGTTCTTTATCTCTTTTCTCTCTCTTTTGCTCTCTCTCTCTTCCTTCTCTTACATACTGCGGATTGTAATACATACATTTAGAGACTATCAAGTGTATATTTTGCCTGTATTTAATGCACAGTTCTAGGTTGGTATTAGCACTTCTGACAATTATTAGCACACTGTTCCTTTCTGTCCTACCTAACCTCTGACTCCCACATGTTTGTGGTAGATTCCACCACCTTTGACAAAACCTCCTGATCCATTGAACTCTATTTTTTAAAAACAGTGATACTTCCTTTCTTTAATTGTTCTAATTTTTCATCAGTACACTTTGAGTGTGCGACTTCTAACATGTAAATTCACACATTATTCTTCTTACATTCAACCTTAAGTAACCATTCTCAGCAAGTAGTGTGCCTATGAATAGTCACTGTTTATTCAAGCTGAATGAGGTGGATCTCTGCCCTAAATTCAATACATTACCACAAAGCATACATATTTCTCCCTTCCAATAATGACAGACTGACTGGAATAAAAAGCCCCATGCATTTATTCTATTTAAACATGGACCCCTTTCAAATTTTACATAAGGAACAGTAAATCTCTCTCTATTTGAATGTTAGAATCACCTGGAAAGATCGAAAAGGTAAAAATTATGTTAATAATAGAGTTACACCAAACAAAGTTGATGTGTTTGAGACTAGATTCACTGAGTTTTAAAAACTCACCCGATAATTCTAATGTGCAGAATAAAGAATGAGTGGCAACTGTTGCGATTCATTGATGGTGCATCACAACATTTAAGTCTCTCAAACCATTGATCTGACATTATATTCAGATTCTGAAATGATGACGGGGTTTATCATACATACAAGTCAATGTTTGTAAATCATTTTTGGTCTTAGAAATGCCTGAGTATCATCAGGTAAGCACAAACACAGTTCCCCTGCCTGAAAAAAAAATTAAATGCGTACACACACACACACACACACACACACAGAAACAAAACTATATAAATTAAAAAAGCTTCTACAAATATAAAAAAGGCAATGCAGATAATGGGAGAATATATTTATACATTGTTTATCTGAGAGGGGGTTAATATTCAAAATATCTCCCCAATACACAGATTTGTATTACACACAATTCAACTGAAAAAAATAAGGAGTAAGATATAGGGTGCTTGTCTTACACACACACAGAATGGGTTAATCCCTGGCACACCATATGGTCTCCTGTCAGGGAGCCTCTTTGTTTCCTGGCAGTATCAGGGAGTGGGATTTCCTTCTACCCCTAAGGACCTGAGGCCAGCAGATGGAATCCACGAACCCAGCAAAGTCCCAAAAAAGTTTTGCTCTAATAAATTCTGGTTATACAATCCAAAGTTAGGAGAACCCCAAATTTCCTTGGGTCAGAATCCTAATCCAAGATGGCTGATGGACTCTAAACCATGTGCACAGTCGGAGGTCAAACCCAAACTTGAAGAAGATGACCCCTTCTTCTGCCTTGCATGTTTTTCCCCCATAAGTCTGCCAAGGGCTTCCCACCCACCCCATCATGGCTGGGCTTTAAGGGACAAAGGCCAGGTGTCTCGTTTAAGAGTTCAGGGCCCACCTTTATGCCTAGGCTCAGAAAACAGCATACAAATGTATCTTTAGGTGAGATTCTGGCCCAAGCTTAACAAATGTTATAATGCCAGAGTTGACTTCCTGCTATAGGAAGCTTCCTTGCAAAGTGCTCTGGGGAGGGGCTACATTTCTGAATCAGAAAGCAGGTCATGATTTAATTTATAGATGAAAGCATAACATTTCATATCATGAATAAATATCCTGCCATTTCCAGTATATCTCTAAACCTCCACTGACGTCCAGAATCTGTGATATAATATTGCTCACTTTGCCTGCAGTACTACAGTCACGATCATTTGTCCAAAGGCAAACTGTCATGTCTCTTTGACCTAGTAGAATTATTTACAATGTTGGATCCATACCTCACCAAGTGATGAAAAACTACACATGTATCCTCTGTGGGGACCCATGGGGTTAAGAGAAATGCTCTGGGGTCAATGCTCATGGTAGAAATATTATGCTGACAGAAAAAGTTATGAAATCAACCCAATTCTGCCCACAGTCCTATTGTGGTTTTGCTCCGCAGATTCCTAAGGTAGAAAGCAGCTCTTAACATATGCTAAATGTTAGCTGGAGCCTAGAGCTCATTAGGGTGTGTCCTTCAACAGTCTCCTAACCCCTGTCAGGAATAACTCCTGAGCACAGAAGAAGTGACTTTTCTACTTTGTTTTCTGTTTGGATTCGTTTGCCTTTTTTTTTCAGGATCTCACCCATCAATGCAAGTCCTGAGAAGCTATTCCAATTGGCTGCATTCTAGGCATATGCCTTACCTCCTCTCCTCTTCCTATGGCCCCTCTCTTTATGTCGATCACTTCTTGGAGTTTAAGTACTGTTTTTATACATTTAAGAAAGATTAGATAAACAATCGCTCAAGACAACAATAAAACCCCAAAATATCCTTGCTAATTATTAAAAAATGCATCTCTAATAGATTGGCATCTTATTTTCATGGTGACCATCCCAGGTGACATGTAACACATTGTCTTTTACATGGAAACCCCAAAGGAATAAACAATGCACCTCTTTGCTGTCATTCTAAACCAATTATTATCACATCTCCAATTTGAGAAATATTTGTTGTTAATTCACTTGCAGCTATAAATGACTTCTTTTCCCTTGAGAAAAGGTTATCTCTGATTTTCTTCCTTTCATACACTTTCTTACTGAATGGATCACTTTCTCTACCTGACAAGGAAGAGGTTGTCTTTGAAATCAATCAGTTTCCAAAGTTCTTGCTCAAACTTTTCATTTTAATGAACAGAAATAAATCGTCATAAGTAAATTACACAAAATCCTACTTTCTAAATCTAAAATCCTCCTCTTTAAGGCACCAAGGGAATACTACAGTGGTCTTGATGCATGCCAATCCTGGTTAAATCTCCAGCACCACATACGATTCCCCCAACCACTGCCAGGAGAGATTCCTGAGCTTAGGGCCAGGAGTAATCCCTGAGTACTGCTAGGAGTGACCCAAAAACAAAACAAACAAATAAAAACATCCTCCTCTTTAAAACACTTACATACATAATTTCTCATTTTTTAAGTTCATTTTTCTTAGGTTGTGGAGTCACACCCAGGTATTCTTAGGGCTTATCCCTAGCTCTGCACACAGAGACTATTTCCGGTGATGGTCCTGCCCTTATTGATATTTACAATTTTCCATATATGGGCTAAGCGCAATATAGAGCATATAAGGCACTGACTGCTGGTGATAAGCAAGGTGGTGGATCAGTGGTCGTCAACCTTACTATACCTGAAAACCACTGCTTGGTCACAGGCTGGTAGCTAAAGAATGTTGGTCTATGTGGTAGCTAACTATAATATTAACAAAGAAAATTAGATTTTATTGCCCATTCTACCACTGTGAAGTACTTGCATGCCTTTGTAACTGTTTAATTATCTTTTACTCCATTACTTAAATCTAAATGTCAGAATATCTACAGTCACTATTGCTTTTCCTATCCAGTCAAAGTGAAAATATAAGTTTGTTTTAGGCATTTGAAATACTAGTGAGAATACAAGGGTTCTTGTAATTTTTATGGCTTTTTAATTTAGATAATGGAAAACTATATCCAAAATTTAAGAATGATTATTTGCCTTTTAGAGGATGACTTAAACATTTTTCCACTTGCAACTCCCTTTCACCATAGAAATTTTTGCATGACTCCGGCATATAAAATGCTATACAAAATTGAGCATTTAATAAGTCACAACTTAATTTTAAAATAAATTGTATATGACTCCCACAGTAGTTTACAGGACTCTATGTATGTGTGGCTATATCCATATTTTAAGAAGATATGTTTGAGAGGACAAATTAAATTTAGGATAAAGGAAAATTTCAGTTTTTGTTTTTTTAAATAAATACAAACTTTACTCTTGGCTAGAATTAAATGCCTTGATACACAGCCAAAATTCCAGATGAGGAAAATTTAAAAAATCAAATGAAACCTAATTTATGTAACCACCACTCCACCAGTCAAATAACCCATCCATCCATCCATCATCCATCCATTCATGCATTCATCCATCATCCATCCCTCCATCATCCATCCATCCATCATCCATCTATCCATCCATCCATCCATCCATCCATCCATCCATCCATCCATCCATCCATCCATCCATCCATCCATCCATCCATCCATCCATCCATCCATCCATCCATCACAAGTACCACAAAACTTAGAAATAAACAGAAATCTGAAGTCAAGATTCTAGAAATATTGAATCAGAGACTTGACTAAACATTCAATTTCTCTGTTTTTAGATTATTTTCCACTTCCAAATGTGAATCTAGACCAAAGTCATGAAGTCAGAAATATTAAGAGATACAATGAAACCTGTTCATTTCCAAGGGCTCCTATAAAATTCACTATACACATGGTGCTTGGAACAACGAAGTTTATTTATCCACCGTTCTCGAAGGCTGTATTTCAAAACCAAGTATCTACAATGTGTACTCTGTAGAACATCTAGAAAAGAGTTCAACCCTTAATTATTAGTACAGGTAGCATTCTGAATTCCTGGGTGTGATAAGATCACCTGTACCTTCTGTCTTTTTTTGATATCTTTTTCTAAGTTATCTCTGGAAGTTTGTCTTTGCTTTTCCCTTTTATAAAGGTATTTGGGACCAAGTTTAGGACCCATTTGTGATGATTCATGATTAATTTCTCATCTAAAGTGCCTCACCTTGATCACATATAAAAATATCTCATTTCTAACTAAACTTCCACAGGTTCTAGAGACGTCATGTCAATATCATTGGGAAAGCACGTATTAGCATACAAACTCAAAATAAAAATATATATTTAAATCATGTATGAGATTTGTTCTTCAAGAGTATGTTCTCCCTTAAATACACCTTTTGCTTGCTTTTCCTAATGTTCCTTTGCTCACTTATTTCCACTCTGGAGAGGAGTATGTTCTAACCTTAACACATACTTCTCATTGTCTCTCCACTCACATCTTTCAAAATTAGTTTCAGTAAAAATTATCTTGCTTCACCATAAAAATGCATGGATGCACTCACTAAAAATCCAATTATATTTTTTACATAGAAATGAAAAATCTCTTCTCTTTGAAAGGCATTCTTATGAAAGTGAGCTACACAAAATATATAATAAAGGAAGTCCTATGAAAGTAAGAACTCATCAATATTAGGTTGAAAATCAAGAACTTAAGGAGATTAACAAGATAAAATCAGAGAGACACCAAAAAAAGGACCTGAGTAGGAGCTTTACAGAACAAAAAAAATATAACTGTGACAAAAAAGGTGAAATGGGCAAATGTCCTTAGACTTCGAGAAGATGAAAAGTAAACAACAAATGTCCCTATAGTTCTGTCCCTCTGTACTTAAAGGAAAAAAAACAAGTGAAAAGTCACAGGTTATGTGTAACAATTAGAAATCTCACCTATTTTGATTACACATCAAAAACATGAACCACCTTCTGCTAAAATTTGATATATGCAAACAACATTATGTTACAATTTTGTTTTAGTTGATTACAGGTAGTGAAAACAAAAAAGAAATGGCCAACAAAATAAATCTATTTTATCCAGAAAAAAATGAGATATTAGTAACAAATAAAAAAGAAACAACTGTGCCTTGGTTACTAATATGGGCGAATCCTAAAAAAAGAGATAAAAATGATAGTTTACATAAAATTAAAAAAAGGCAAACATAAACTTTGCCATCACAAGTCAAAATAATGACTAGGTTGTATACAACTTAGGACATAAGAAAATATTCTGGGAATTTGAGAATGTGATATTTATTAATAGTGGATATGTATTTCTGTATTTTGAGGCATCTGGGGATTACTATTATATATTAAATTCTATATTACACTGGGACTTATAAAATGATTTTAAAATAAGCAGGTTAAATTAATGCTTAAAATCAGTTTCTCACAAAATAAAACTGAGAAAAGTGTCTAAAATAATGTGAGCAATCTATTTAAAGTATGTAAATTCAATGTAAATAATGCCAAAAGGAGGGAGATGTACATGGAAATTTAAAGTGAAACTTATGAAGCAGTTCTTTAATTCAACAAGGACTTACAGGGCAGGTCACCAATTTCGTACTTAAATTGGAGGTACTATTAATAGGTATATGCATATACACAAGACATAAAAGTAATTCTATGTATTAAAATGAATTTTTAGCATTCACAGAGAAAAGATACATATGTTTGAAACATCTAAAGCAGAATGTAACACTATTAAGTTGTGAGATTATCAGAAAAGGGAAACTCATTAAAGATTGAAATATATTCAAGTTTCTGTTATAGCATGAGGAATTAAAAGGATGCAATTATAGGAAGCTTCTGTAACTCTCATCATACTGTGGGGCTATTTATTTCTCCCCAAATCTTAGCCGTGTCTCCAGAAATAGTTGGCCACAGGCATTTTTTAAAACCCATTACTCATTCAAACCACCTGGTCCTTAGAAAATACTTCTATAGATTTATACTTTAAATTTTCTTTATTAAAATATTTTCCAATGATATTTCAATTTAATATTTTCATGTTTCCTTTAGATTAATAGGACATAGCAGTTCTTCACACACTACCAGTCTGAATGCAAGGTGCCCTCCCAGTGGAAAATCAGCAGGACAGTTCTACTGTTCAAGGAGGGAGACATTCACGGCATTGGCAACTATCACCTCATCTGCCTGTTTTCTATCATCTACAAGCTGTTCACTCGAGTCATCCTGAACAGGATTGGCAGAACATTAGATGAAGGACAACCATGCGAGCAAGGTGGCTTCTGAAAAGGATTCAGCACAATCGACCATATCCACACAGTAACCAAGCTCATTGAGGTTTGTAGGGAGTACAAGATGCCGCTCTGTCTCACATTCATTGATTTAAAGAAAGCCTTTGATTCTGTTCAGACTAAAGTGATCATCAAAGCCCTAGCCAAACAGGTAGTTCAACCCAATACAGCAAGATACTTTGTGAGCTGTATTACGGATTCACCACCAGGATCTCACCATTTTACAAGGAAGTAATCATTGATGCCAAAAGAGGGGTTCGACAGGGTGATACCATTTCACCAAAACTCTTCAGCGCCACCCTCAAGAATATCATGCGACAATTAGAATGGGAAGGAATGGGAGTGAAGTTAGATGGTCGAAACTACACAACCTCTACTTCACTGATGACATCGTTCTAATAACACTAAACATTAGCCAAGCGGCACAAATGCTGGCTGACTTCGACCGAGAACGTGGAAAGATAGGTCTAGAGCTGAATCTCAATAAAACAATGTTCATGAAAAACGAACTAGTTCCAGATGCCCCATTCACTCTCATTGGAACAAATATCTCTGAATGCAGCAGTTATGTGTACCTAGGTCTAGAAGTCAATATGATGAACGGCCTAAAACCTGAGCTGTGCAGAAGAAAGAGAGCGGCATAGAACACCTTCAAGAGCATTGAAGAAATAGCTAAAAGGACAAAGAACCTCCGGCTCCAGGCACATCTCTTCAAATCCACTGTTCTCCCTGCATTAACATATGCCCCAGACACCTGGGCTCTAAGAAAGCAGGATGACAACGCTATTCGGGCGTCCCTAAGAGGAATCGAAAGAGCTATGTTTGGAATATCACGCCTCACTCAAGTGAGAGAAGGAATCTGGAGTTCTAACCTCCGTCACCGTCCCAGAGTCAGGGACGCTGTCTTATTTTCCAAGGCATCGAAAATCAGATGAGCTGGACATGTAATGCAATTTGGAGAGGACTGCTGGACTAGAGCCGTTACTGACTGGATCCCACGGGATGTCAAAAGACCACGTGGCCGCCCACCTACAAGATGGTCAGACTTCTTCGTCAAGACCCTGAACAAACAGTTTGAGGCTCTTCGTATTCCTGAAGCAACCAGATGCCATTGGGCTACACTGGCACGTCATAGGGTCGAATTGAAATGTTACTGGTCCCCACTCGAGCAAATCAATGAATAATGGGATGTCAAGTGATCAAGTGAAAGAAAAAAATTTCAAAATCTTAGATAGGAAAATAAATCATCTTATCAAAAGTGAGCAGATACTTGTCAACTTGTCACTTGCCTTCCCGTTGTTTAACAATTTGCTTGAGCGGGCGCCAGTAATCTCTACTCGTTGGGAATGTGGTTCATATTGTTACTGTTTTTGGCATATCAAATACACCAAAGATAGCTTGTCAGATTCCGCCATGGCTCTGGGTTCTCTCCAGGGGGCCAAGTCTTTTTCTATGTCATACTATCAACCATCCAGGGCACATGGGGCAGAGCCCTGGGTGTAGACAAGTCTGTCCTCTGTCTGCCACCTGCCAATGCAACCAGGCACTGCAGCCACAGCTGTAACACCTCAAGGGGTAGTAACATTCATTACAATGGATTTATTCTCAAAATGTATTTATTCTCACTGTTTCTTTAGTCAAATTGACAATTCTGGTCACTAAATACTTCTGTTTGCTTTCAATTTTATGTGATTGCCATAGACTGTCCTCCCAAGTTCCTCTGTTGATATCTTATACCCAGGGTGATGGTATCTGATTATGGGTCTTGGGGGGTTGTCTTATGAGGGTAGGACACTTATGATAGGATTAGGAACCTTAAAAAAATTAGACCACGGATCCCCCATGCATGTTCTGCAATAATAGTAAAGATAAGTTAATGAGGGTCTATTAGTGAAGAAGGGGAAATATGCCACTCCCTATATTTGAGAATGTTTTGTTAGAACATTTCTAATATTCAATGCAGAGCCTGGCAAGCTAATCGTGGTATACTCAATATGCCAAAAACTAACAGTAATGCACCTCATACACAATGAATGGAGACGTTACTGGTGCCCACTCGAGCAAATTGATGAATAACAGGAGGAAAAGTGATACAGGTGAGTGATAAGAAAAATCATTCTTATAGCAATAATAAATGAATAAAGACAGAGACTTGTGCCAAGTAATAAAAATAAGGCAAAGTATTCCTGTTAACTATTCAACAGATAAATTGAATGTTATGTTCCATTACTGGAATAGTACTGCATCCAAACTTGATTAGTACTGTCTCCTTCTTTTCCAATTTTCCAAGTATTTCTTTCTCTTCTGAAATTCATAAACAATGAACCCATGTATTTGTCATTTCTTTTAGATATTCTGTCCTATTAGATTCATCACATGTACCATTTTTCAGGCAGGTACCCCAAATAGGTTATTATTCCTTCTCCGTGTGTTTTATACCTGTCCATTAGCCTCTTTACTACTGATGACTGATAGTGTTATCTGCTCTTATATTTTTCTCAACTGAAAGGTTACATTCTTACCCTCTTTATTTAAAAACTTGTCTTGTAGGCAAGAAATTTAAGATTACACACCTAGTTTCTCCTCAAATTTTACGACTTCATCACAAATTTATTCTTGCCAGACTTAACCAGGTTAGTTTCAAAGAGTGACTTCCCAATTCTGTTATTTATTAGTCAGATCTATTCTGAAATTTAAAACAATTATCCTTTCCTTTTCATATATTTTCCTCATTCATTAGTTTTTTCGAAATTTAATATATTAACCAAAAGTTTCTAATACTTAAATGTAATTTTGTTAAATTTCAATATGCTCATTATTTGACCTCTACAAAGCTCTTCAAAGTGGCTCCTGAATTATTTTGTCATACCACGATCATATTTTAGGCATTTTATTACATTTTGACAAAAGAAAATGGTCTAGGATTGTCACTATTCTAAATCATTACTGGGAGCAGCTGCTTTTCTAAGAATTTGAGAATCACTTTATCAGAGAACAGAAACTATAAATCAAGAAATGTGCTCCAGGAATATGCACTTGTATTAAAGCATCATTGTTTCTAGATCCACTCCAAGAAAAGCTGGGAAATAGATGTATGTATACACACATATAATCTTTATATAAAGATATATATAGTTCACACATATATAAATATATACATATATGTATTTTATATAAACATTAATTATTTTACTCTTCTGTTTTAAAATTACTTGAAGCTTTGAAAAAATAAATATAATACAGGCTTTCTTATTTTTACATACCACTTTCCGTTATAGTTTCCGCCAAAGTTTCAATCTAATATGGTACACTTATCACAATTTAATGAAACTACATTTTAAATCCCTATTAAGTAAAACTTCACACTTATTTCAAGACTTACATTTTCTTATCTGAGATTCTTTCTGAATCACATTACATTTAAATAATATATCTTTAGGTCCTCTTGACTATAGTATGTTTTGGATAATCTTGACAGGATGTATTTTTTTTTGTTTTTCTTATTTATTATTCATTTTTGTGGTAGCAGGAATGTCGAGAATACCCAGTGGGTGTTTTGTGGTAACAGGAATGTTGAGAATACCCAGGGGTTACTTCTGGTGACCCCTGTCCTGACTCTCCAGCCGACGTAGACAAATGCATTATATAATATCCATTAAGTTGAAGATGTCTATTTTATTTTTAGGTTTTAATGTTTAAATGGAATTAATGGATTAGAGGAGAGATGGACAGAGGTAAGATGAGAGCGACTTCCTCATAGCAAGGATGTTTGCAATCACGAAGGAAGACTAAGATGTTCCATGTAGTTAACTGCTGCAAAATGCTGCAATGAAGAGGGAATACTGATCACGGTAAGCAAAATTATCAGAAAGGAAAGGACAAATCACAGATGATACTCCTACTCATCTGTGCATGTAGAGAGTCAAAGCAAGGAAACAGTATTGCATGAGAAACCCATGGCCCTGCATTTCAGATTAACAGATTAACAACTAATTAAACAGATTAATTAATTAAGCAGATCAACAAAGGAATAGAGGGAATCCAGAGGTAATCAAGTTCTGAGGCAGAGTTGAGCAAGGGAATAGGGGATGCGAATTTCTGTGATGGAGGTGGGCTGTGTTGTCCTACATCAACACCATCACATGCCAGACTATTGTAACTGAGTTACCTAAACTATAATAAGAAGATTAATATTTTTACTAATGATATTAGTCATGATCTCCTGGTTGTGGAACTTTAAAAATATTTGTTTTCTCTATTGAAAACCTGCTTAATGTTCTATTTTCCTTATTATACAATGCAGAAAGTCAATATGTAGAATCCATACTTAAAGGCGTGGGGTTCCTAAATCTCTTCTGAAGAATACAGAATTGCATCCTTGAATTATAAAGGTAAGGTCTGTTTTTTCCACCATTATTTAGTCTTTGGTCCTTATTTATATCATTAGAGATTCACGGGTTTTATTTTATGTTTGTATAACTATCAATACTTTATCTTGTTGCTCAGTGTGGCACTTTGGATAATCGGGAATGATTTTAGGTCATTTTCATGTTCTTCCAAACTCACATTAGGGTGTGTGTGTGTGTGTGTGTGTGTGTGTGTGTGTGTGTGTGTGTGTGTTTGTGTATGTGTTTGTGTGTGTGTGCGTGAGAGAGAGAAAGAGAGAAGGAAGATATGTAAAAATTGTTTAGCAATTCCTTGATTTCTTGCACAACAAAAGCAACATGTTTTTTTTTATTATGTTTTTGGAAACAAAAGGTTAAGATCTATAGAATCAGTGCCTTCCATGTAGCTGACGTGAGCTCCATCCTAGGCACCACATATGTTCCAAGGCACTACCAGGTCTAATCCATGAATACAGAGGCAGGAGTAAGTTCAGAGAACTTTTAGGCATGGCCCCAAACAAAATAAAATGAGGAAACAAGCAGATGGAAGAAAACAGGAATCCAGAAAGGTGGTGCAGACGTGGAAAGCTATTGAGGCCAGGCTGACCTGACATCTATGTTCTCCATTTCAGTGGGAACTTCCTTTGAGATAGGCCCACTATGAACATGTTTGCTCTGACATATTGAAGCCTTCAATTTTGTAAAAGTTTAGCCCAATCATATTAGCTAGGCACTTGATCAAAGAATGCTGTTCTCTTTCTTCTAATGATCTCTGTTTCAAAATAATAAATATTCAATATGAAGGACAGCTGGGAATCCCAGTGCACGAAGCCACTAGCCACTGACCCCACACTATCCTCCTTTCCTTTCCTGTCCTCTGCAGTGCCCCTGTTTGACCCTGTTCACCATACTCGTCTACGGCAATGTTCCAGTCTTATGTCTTAATATTCATCTCTCCAGGAGGTTCTGCTCCTCCAAACCACCCACTTCGGAGAATGATGCTAGAAAGAAGCAATATATGGGGACTGATTCTCTCCTTTCACTACTGTTATGTCATTATTTATAGGTTCTCTCAGCTCACAGAGCTAGTAAATATTCATGTATATATGTAGAAAGCCATGTAGATACATATATCTATTAAGTAATTCTCTGTAGACTCATCTGCATATAGACTGCACAAAACATGAGTTCATCCTATTGCCACCACCTACAATTTATTAGCATATGAATCTTTCTAGCTGTTTCCCTTTGCTTGTCTGAAACGTTCCACACCAATAGTTCCTACCATCCATTTATCTAATTGTTCAATTGCAGTAGACATGCAAAATGACTTCAGAATCACTAATATATAAGCCTCTGTATTGGAAAAACTATGTTATCACCTGGAGTTGGTAGATAAAGTTCCCTCCGTCATTACTCTTACACTTCCAGTTATTTCCACCGTAATTAAGAGAGCACCTTTTATGCACATAACTTCAGTCAGAAAATTTCATGCAACGCAATAGGTTATTTTACCTGCATTCCATCCTAATATTTCAAATGATTAAAATAATATTTCTATGGCTTCTCTCAAGATTTTTTAATACTGCATCTTTTTCAGTTTCAGTATGAAATGCTTAGGTTATTTTATTGTTTTTAATGTGATGCTACTGTTTCAGAGTTTATACTGATGCCAAGCTTCATAAGTGCTCCATTTTCCTTTCTTCTTCATGCATGCTGGGATTGTCCTAAAATTCCTACTTCTTTGATTTATCTTTTTCTTATTTTGTTCTCTTTTAATCTAATTTAGGAATTTCTTTTTGGCTTTCAAACTGATTTTTTTTCCTGTGTTCAATAAATTCATGCCCATTAGAATAATCTGCATTTTTATTGAGTACATTTTATATATTTTTGCCACACCTGGCAATGCTCAGGAGGTACTCCTGGCTCTTTGCTCAGAAATTACTCCTGAGCGGTTCTTGGGGGTCCATTTGGGATGCTGGGGATCGAACCCGGTCGGGCATGAGCAAGCAAAATGCACTGCCCACTATGCTATCACTTCAGCCCCTTTCTCTTGTATTTTTATGCAACCACTCTGTGTTGTCAGGTTGCTTCTTTGATGATGATGCCCCTGATATTTTAATTATGAGTATTTTGAATCCTGTATCAATTAGCTAAGCATTTTCTTGATATCTGAATTTTGTTCTAAGTATTGTTGTATCATGACAAAGGGTATTTTCCTGGTTTTGCATGCTTGATATTTTTTTATCTTGTTCTTTCTTAATTTTGTACATCATACATTAGTTAATACAAATTGAGGTAAATAAAACTGTACAGGGGAAATTTATATTAATCTGAAAAACTGGGAACTAGGAATTACTGTTGTTTTAGATTTTGTTAATACAGATAAGAAAAGTCTTCAAGTTCTAATGTCCTTGATTTTTTCTCTCTAATAGTTTGCACTTTCTTCCCTCTTGTCTCACGATTCAACTCCACAACTGAGAATATGTACACAAATGTTTCAGCTGTAATCCAGTGTTAATCTGGATGCTATTATTATGGAGTAGGTTCAGGAGAGGAATTCTAAGTTCTCATGATCCAACCTCAGCCTGACTGTTTCCAATACATATAAGTCTTCACAGAATTTTTCAATGTATTAGAGTCCCACCATACAAAATTATCCTATATCAAGTCTTCGTCTTCTTCTGGGGCTGCATTTCAAATCAATTTCCTATGTTGACTAAAGTTACATTTAGTGGGGGGTTAGAGTCCCTGGATTAGATAACAATTTCCTGCTTTTGACTGGAATAAAGTTTTAAGGTTATGCTATGAGGAAGCTTTTTCCTCTGGAGAGCAGATATCTGTGATAGAGGAGACTTAGCAATATTCATAACTTTGTTTCTGCTTCTAGTCCGTGGAAGGGATCTTTAGACATGAAGTCCTGCTGTGGGTCATGAATGTTGATTTCATACAAGTGTGTGTCTTCCAGCTAAGACTATAAACACTAAAATCTGATTGTTGTCTAGCTAACACACATTTCATCTCTGGAATTTGTCAGACCACTAGTTAAGTGTTCTATTGTACAGTTTATTCCAGAAGCTTCTTCTTCAAGTACACAGATATAATTTTGGGCTATTTTTATGAATTCCCACATCTCACAGATATTGAAATGATAATCTTCTCCAAAATCTTTTATGAGCTAACAAATATTAGTAGATTTTCAGTTTTTCTCCTGCTTTATATTGCCGTGGATATGGAAATAAACATTTCTAGCTCTTATACAATGAAATTTAAGCCAAAAGTTTCTATTCACATTTTCATCTCTAAATATTTAACTTACCTCTCTATCTGCCTCCCTATATACACACACCTATACATGAAGTTATTTAATATTGATGTTGCTAATACTATTCTTAATTTAAATATTATTGAGAATCTTGGAATTTTTGGTGGTGGGGGGTGATGAAATAATTGTATATAAACATTATTTTAACCATGTTACCTGAAGTATAACAAAAATATTTTAAAAAGAAAGAAAAAGAATCATCTCAAGCAGTGAAAAAAACCATCTGTCTCACAGGAGTAATAAAAAATAATTTCAGAATTGCTTTACCATGCCACTACAAAGAATGCAATTTTACTTTAAAAAGTTAAATATTTTGAGAGTTTTTGGGTTTTTAAATGTTTTGATTAAAGTATAATTGGCTCAAATTATCTGTGTATAATTTATTTGAGCTTTATTTTAATCCTATGGCAGATCATTGTTTTGTTGTTGTTGTTGTTTGGAAGGCACTGCACCCAGCATTCCACATGGGAATACAATAGCTTCAAACTCCCAGCAGAGCTCAGTAAACCATGCCAAGATCAAAACTAGGTCTCCTGCATGCAAAGATGCACTCCAGATCTTTGAACTATCAGCTCAGTTTCACAATTCAAAAACAGCTCAGATTTTGTTTCTACTTGCTTTAACTATACAATCCACACCGTTCAGCCTCATGAATTATTTTATTTTGGATATGTGAAACAGTAATATTGTTTTAAATATAAGAATGAGGCTGTTGAAAACCTCCACATCCCAAAATCTCTCCCATGTTCAAGGCTGAACTCCGCTGCTCAGAGCTCCATTCAAAAATGGATTTGTTGAAAACCTCAGGTACGAAGGTTTTGTGACTGAAATCTCCAGTCTATCACAGAATCATAATGGTCTCCCTGCCCCATCTCCCTGTTCTTCCAGAAGCCTACCAGTCATGCCTATAAACCATCTCAGGCACCAAGCAATATCATCCACCAGCCAAGAACCAGAGACTCATGTATAAATTTTGAAAGATCAACAAGTGGCAGAGATGCTTCTGGACCTCGTGCCAAGCTGAGTCTATTGGTACACTCCGGAGGGTCTAGTGAATCCACTGCCTGACCAAAAGGACCGCAGCAGCCAAAAACACTCCACAATCACCACCATGTTCAAGGCTGGACTCCATTGCCCAAACAAGCCCCATCCAGAAATTGATCTGTTGAAAAACTCAAGTGTATGAATTTTGTAACTGAAATCTGCAGTCAGGGATAGGCTATCTCCCCCAATCTCCCTGCTATTCCAGAGGGTCCAGTAGTTATGTTCATGCCCCAAGGCTGCCACCCAGTTAAAAAACTTGACTCCAGCTTTATCACCCCGTTTAAAAATTTTGTAATTCCTTGAGCACGCAGCGACATCTCAAATATATTATATTGATAAACTGAGTAGCTCATCACATTTACTGCATGTAAATAAGAAGTCTTCTGGGTGTACCTGATGAGATCCACCAGGATCTCACCATTCTACAAAGAAGTGATCATTGATGTCAAAAGAGGGGTTCGACAGGGTGATACCATCTCACCAAAACTCTTCAGTGCCACCCTCGAGAACATCATGAGACAATTAGAATGGGAAGGAATGGGAGTGAAGATAGATGGTCGGTAACTACACCACCTCCACTTCATTGATGACATCGTTCTAATAACACCAAACATTAGCCAAGCGGCACAAATGCTGGCTGACTTTGACCGAGAATGTGGAAAGGTAGGTCTACAGCTGAATCTGAAGAAAACTATGTTCATGAGAAATGAACTAGTTCCAGAGGCCCCATTCACTCTCAATGGAACAAACATCTCTGAATGCAGCAGTTATGTGTACCTAGGTCGAGAAGTCAATATGATCAACGACCTAAAACCTGAGCTGCGCAGGAGGAAGAGAGAGGCATGGAATGCCTTCAAATGCATCGAAGAAATAGCTAAAAGGACAAAGAATCTCCGGCTCCGGGCACATCTTTTTGACTCCACCATTCTCCCTGCATTAACATATGCCTCAGAGACCTGGGCCCTACGAAAGCAGGATGAGAATGCTATTCGGGTCTCCCAGAGAGGCATCGAAAGAGCTATGCTTGGAATATCACGTCTCACTCAAGTGAGAGAAGGAATCCGAGTTCTGACCTCTGTCGCTATTCCAGAATCAGGGACGCTGTCTCATTTGCCAAGGCATCGAAAATCAGATGGGCTGGACATGTAATGCGATTTGGAGACAACCGCTGGACTAGAGCCGTTACCGACTGGATCCCACGGGATGTCAAAAGATCACGTGGCCGCCCACCTACAAGATGGTCAGACTTCCTTGTTAAGACCCTGAAGGAACGGTTTGAGGCTCTTCATATTCCTGAATCAACCAGATGCCATTGGGCTACATTGGCACGTGATAGGGTCCAATGGAAATGTTACTGGCGCCTGCTCGAGCAAATCGATGAATAACGGGATTCAAGTGATCAAGTGAAATAAGAAGTCAACCATGCTTACATGCTTGTGTTTAAAATGTAAACACATAATGCCTATCCTGTAACAACATATTAGTAATTTCTTATACAAAGGAATAATGGTTTCATGGTGAGAAGGAATAATCCTCACTAATTTTCTTCTAAGGAAATATTTCTTGATCAGTTTTAGAAAATTATTTACAAAAATGCAATATAAAATAATGAAGGCCTGCTCTAGGCTTATGCGGTGTTTGGGAAAATAATGGTGGTGGGACAGTGCAATGATGGTGGGATTGGTGTTGGAATATTGACTGTGTAAAAATTATCATGAATAACTTTGTTAAAAAATAAAAAGTGAAAACAAAAGACATTGTGCTTTCATAATAGTATAGAGATTAAAGTGTTTGTTTTTGTGCTCTGGACCTCAGTTTGATCTCTTGCACAGCATACAATCCCTAAGCATTGATAGGACTGAGGCCTGTGCACTTCCAAGTATGAATCAAAAGTAAAGATAAGTATCACTTGTATCACTTGTCTTTCCATTGTTCATTGATTTGCTCAAACAGGGACCAGTAATGTCTGCATTCATTGGGAATGAGGTCCATTATTGTTTTTGGCATATTGAATACACCACAGGTAGCTTGCCAGGCTCTGCTGTGGTTCTGGGTTCATCCCAGGGGGCTCAGTCTTTTACTATGTCAGACCATCAACCACCCATGGCCCACAGGGCAGAGCCCTGGGTCTAGACAAGCCTGTTGCCTGTCTTCTACCTGCCAATGCAGCCAGGCACCACAGCCACACTGGCAACAACTCAAGGGGCAGGATAATTAGATAAGTAGATTACTAAAGATAAGTAGATAACTAAAATTAAAAAAGAATTAAAATTAGGCATATTAAAAATGTATAACTTGATGGTCACTATAGTTCTAATTTCTTATATTCATCCCATCTTCCCATCCAATTTATACTCATGGACTGCAGTACATAATCTAATGTGGATTTTTCTTTCTGTATTTCTTAATGTTCCTTACACGAAAGTTTTTGAGTCATATTCAGCAGTGCTAAGGGTTTACTCAGGCTTTGTGCTCAGACATTGTTACTGGAGGAGCTCAAGGAACGTTATGGAGTGTCAGGAATCACACCCAGATCAGGTGCATGAAAAACAAGCACCCTAACCACTGTGCTATCACTCTAGGCCCAACTTTTATGTTTTTCATATAAAACTATGTTCTGATGATCAGAATACAGAAGTTCACC
Source organism: Cryptotis parvus (assembly GCA_021461705.1). Classification (NCBI taxonomy): domain Eukaryota; kingdom Metazoa; phylum Chordata; class Mammalia; order Eulipotyphla; family Soricidae; genus Cryptotis; species Cryptotis parvus. The sequence continues at coordinate 25,103 of JAJIBD010022914.1, forward strand.
AGATATTCCTAACCTCCTTACTTTACCTCTCTTTAAAATTAAAGTTACCTGAAACACTGTGATTCACAACTGTGTAATGACGCATATGATGTTCTAATACCTTGTTCCCCAGACCGCCCGCTTCCTCCAACTTTAGGTGGACATTTCCATATACTGCAGATGCTTCTTTGGATAAATCCTTATAAATGAGAATTCTGACTCAAAATATAAATGTATAAATAATTTCTAATTATTCTTCACAAAGGGCAGGGTCAAGTTTCATTCCAACCAGTTGTTTTCTTATAGTTACTAATATCAAGTGGTATCATTAAATAATATGAAAGTCTGGTAGATAAAGAAAACTTATCTTAGTGTTGCTATAAAAGGTTTTATGTTTAATTCGTTTGTTTCTGTACATTTTTAATTAAATTGTTTTTTATATTTCCCTATCATTTTAAAAAGAATCCATTATACATTAGGAGGTAGCCTGCCTGCCTTCTTTCCTTCCTTCTTCCACATGCAAACTAAATGCTATATATCTCAGCTGCATCCCTGGCCCCCCATACTGCAGAAGACAGCTTATTATATTACTTAATTTACTAAACTTATACTAAATTAAATTAAACTTATACTAAATTTATTACTAAAGTAAATACTGACAAGAAGTAAGTCTGCAATAATAAAGTATTATTTTTACATACCAAGACTACTTGTTAAATATTTAAGTTACCAAAAAGCCCCAAACCCAAAAAACCAACAAAAATTCCAAGCTTAGTGTATTATTTCCTAGAAATATGCAGCTTAACATATTGACCACAATATATGTACAGTAGAAATACAAATCCTAGACAAATGAACATGGATCCTGTCATGCCTGGTTCATGTGATTTTACAAGAGAATTATTTAAAACCTTCAAAAAATAAGAGATTTGTGATCTATAAATTTTTATGAAACAACACTGATCACTAACATGATAAAATATTAGCATCAATAGTACAAACATTAACCATGTTTAAATAATAATATACATGCTATAAATAAAATATTTGTAAATGGAGCTAGAAAGATGGTAGCTCTCAGCTGATAGGGCTCTTATGTTGTACATGGCCAGCCTAAATTTGATCCCCAGCATCCCATATGGTTCCCCAAGCACTGCTAGGAATAATTTCTGAGAGCTTAGTCAGAAAAATCCTTGAGCAATGACAGGTGTGACCTACCCCACAAAAAAATAAAAAGGAAAATGAACTAGTAAATAGACTCTAATACATCATATCAAAATAGCACAGTATAGCCAAGTCAGACATAAAAGAAAATTAATGTTCACATAATATTACAAAAATACATTTGTGTGTTACAGCATGTATTAATAGAGCAAACATTAAAGCCTGGTTATGAAATATCAATAACATTGAAAAATAACGAAAAAAATTCTTTGTGAAATTTCAGCACAAATAAAGCATGAGAAAATAGAACTCAAAGGAGAAATTAATATTCTTATTTCAGAGAAGAGACACTCTCAGCAATGGGAGGAGATAGTTCCAGCAGGATTAAGCTCTTACTCCTGATTCTGTGCTCAAAATATCACTCCTGCTAAGGATGATGCTAGTGAAAACACTGGGTACGAAATCATGGTCAGCTACATGTAAACCAAGCACTTATCCCTGTACTATACCTCTGACCCTTTACTATATTCAAAATATATTTACCTTAGCTCTAAATCTGCAAGTTCTTAATGAGGCTGTGTTAAATTTATCACTATTTTTTTCTTTTTTGCTTTTTGGGTCACACCCAGCAATGCTCAGGGGTTTCTCCTGGCTCTGCACTCAGGAATTACTCCCTGGCAGTGCCTCGGGGACCAAATGGGATGCAGAGGATCGAACCTGGGCCGGCATGGGCTGGCCGTGTGCAAGGCAAATGCCCTACCCGCTGGGCCATCGCTCCAGCCTTAAATTGATCACTATTAAGGGAAGATAAAGCCCATATTCTCATATCTCTGACACTATTATGCTACACTAACCAATTCATAGAAATAAGGAAATTTCCTTGGATAAAATTTTAACAAAAAGAAGTAAAAAGCAAGTGTAAGCATAATGTAGTTACGTATTTGCAAACTTTGCAGAAAAAAGCACAGAGGTTATAGTGCTTGTTTTACTCCTGGCTACCCCAGTTAGATTCCAGCAGCACATACAGTTCTCAGAGCCTGACACCATCAAACCCTGTGCACACATCAATCGCCACCACTGCACACAGGCCAAAATCCCAAACACCAAAATGGTTAAATTGATTCAGCAAAAATTTAATAGTGTAATATAGAGACAAATGTATGTATACATATGTTATATGTGCATATAAAATATATGTATACATAATGAACATTACTAAAGATATAATAAACAACACTGAGACATAGAAAAAATAAAGTTTCAGGGAAAATTTTAGCAAGGAATGACCAGAAATTATATATGAAAAATATTTCAATATTCCTGAAATATACATGGTTAAGCTGAACTTATGTAGGCACTTTTTGCTCTCGATAGGATGAATCAATATAATAAAAATGGAAATTTATTTATAAAGTCAACGTGATTCAAATAAAAGCAGTGACAGAATTCTTTCTCTCTGAGAATATTACCTTTCCTGTGTGCCTCTTCAGCTCAGGCGTGCAATTTAACTCCTTTCACAGAGAAGAGCTCGGAGAGGAACGGCAGGTTCAATATTTTCTTTCAAGAGCATTTTTTCTCTTTCTTGTGGTTATTTTAGGCCAAATTTTGGGTCTGCTATTGGCTCCACTGTCTTCTCTCTTCTTGCAGCCACCATCTTTTTTTGTAACCCAAACACAACATGTAGTAGTGCAATGTATTGGGTTTTTAATTGTTTTGTTTCATTTTTACTGATTTAATTCAGTTTGAGTTTACTCAGATCTATGCTGTTTTGAGTTTTTGTAGTTTTATCTGCTTACATTATTTTTAGTGGGGGACTTCAGAAACATGACCCTCTTGTTTGGGGCCTGCATTGCCTTGGCTATAATATTATTTAATATTTTGGAGGAAGCACACCCAATTTTGTTATCTGGCGAACTCCTGCCCTGTATTCAGGGATCACTCATGAATCAAAGCTTTGTTAGTCACATGCTTGTCAACTGCCTTATTATCTTGCACGAACACTTTTCATTTTATGAGTTGACATCTGCATCAACGAACAATGGTGCCTCAAGGAAAGCAACTCTGTTCTGCAGGTTTCCTCTACATTTATGACTCTTGCTTTTCTATCTTGTCTATTCTATTAAGATTCCATTTAAGACACTGTAGATTTTATATGTATTTGTTCCTTTTACAGAATCCAGTGGAAGGCATATCTTTGAGGGTACCAACAACTTTGGATATGGTTCTGCTAAGAGCATCCAAACCTACTCTTTCCTTTCAAAATTTGGTTATAAAAACAAACATTTTTAGTCTGATCACAAGACTGAGGTTACCGCAGAAGATCAAAGAGTTGAAGGGAATCCAAGAGACAGCCACATACGGTTATTGGCAATTCAGTGAGAAACATGGAGTTACGCACACATGTAAAAAAAAGTGTAAACCTCTTCTCCTAAAATTTGATTGCCTTACAAATCAAAATCATTTATTATACCTCAATAAAAATAAAAAATAAAATAATAACCCATGTCCAATAACTCAGGATGCTTTGGTATACATATCGTTAGTTTTGCTACATGTTTTCATTTGAATGTATTTTAAAAAATTAAACTAGTACACAGGGGCAGAAAACTTGTGAGTAAGGTGCTTCTCTTGCACTCAGCAAACAGGAAATCCTGGGGTTCCTTCCATGGGATTTCATATGGTAGCCTGAGCTCACCAGGAGTGATTCCTAAGTGAAGAGCCAGGGAGTAACCTCTGCGGCACGTGCCCTATAGGGCATGACCAAAAAAAAAATTTAACTAATATATACAACATGTAACCTAGCTCTCTATATCACATACACACCACAGTCTCCCCACACATAACTATTGGATGTCAAATGGTGGTGTGAAACTATAGGTGCTGGATTTTGCAGCCTAATAACTGTCTGGTAAGCTGTTAAGATGGTGGGCTCTGAAGGAATGACTATTTTCTAATCATTGCTAGAATATTCTATCATTTCCACTATAGTGCATGCATACTGTCCATGCAAATACATACATTCTTTCTTTTTCTATATTTTGAAACAGTTTTTAAGATCAGACTTAGCAATGACACATTTAATCAGCTTAATATAAAAACTTCACTCATCATTCCTGATGTCACCACATTCTTTGCCAAAGATTTTTCAAAGGTGAAAATGAATTAGAAAATTATGTGTTTCCTGGAAAATTAAACTAAACTTTCTAAATACAATTACTTTATAAAAAGACCTATAGTATTCAAGCTCATTTTATGTGATTCAAGCATTGAAACTGAGCAAGAAGCAGGAAGGTGATGTGCAAATGATGGCGGTAATCAGAAGCTCAAATCCTCTCATGTAGTAGCTACAAACACTACATGTTTGCCCTATTCTGGAGAAATACTCATCTAAAGTCTAATTTCTTACTTTACTTTTCACAACTAATTCCATTCTACCTGCTATTTCTCTTAGTTAATATACAAATTATATAATGATTTAAGTTTCATCTCAAGTACCATTCTTTCTAGAAGGTTCCTCTACCCCCCAAATTATCCTGGACTGAAAAAAAAAGTTAACGATTGATCATTTTAACTATTTTACCCTATGAGTTTCCTCCTATTTATAGCAATTATGTATGCTTTTTGTTATCTCCCCATGCATAAATTATATATTATATAAATCTATCCACATATTATAATGCAAATATATAGTTTCACCATATTTAGCCGAATAAGTACACACATAATAATAAAATAATATTTATTAAATATCAATGACCAAACATAGTAATTTCTCCCTTTCTTTTCTCTTTCTCTCCCTTTCTCCTTCCTTCTCTGCTTAAATCTCCATAACACAGGTCCAGGTATAAACTCACCAGACACAAATGGTAATATTTATGATTCCACTTCAAACAATGTATTTTTTTTTCTTTTGGTTCACACCCGGCAATTCTCAGGGGTTTCTCCTGGCTCTGCACTCAGGAATTACTCCTGGCGGTGCTCAGGGGACCATATGGGATGCTGGGAATCGAACCCAGGCCAGCATGGGCTGGCTGCGTGCAAAGCAAACGCCCTACCAGCTGGGCTATCACTCCCGCCCCCAAACAATGCATTTTAAATGAAGCATAAAGTTCAATGTCCTATAATATTTTAGATCATCATAAATACTGCTACAATTATTATAGAATATAGAAAAATGTATATGACATAAAGGATTGATAACACAACTCATTTTCTGTGTGTGTAGAGAGAGAGTTGTAGAGGTAGATAGTAGATGGACAGGAAGAAATAAAGAAAATAAGTTAAACATATAGAGCAAGAATTGTGTAGAATAGCACAAGCCTCAAGAGAAAATTATTCTGAAGGTACCACAGAGAACTTTCCTGTGTGATATTTTAGGGATATCATTCCTAAAATAACATGAATGATTTAGTGAGGATGGGAAGGCAGCAAAAAGAGGAAGTGGTATAGAGCACACTCCAGTCAGACAGAAGTGCATAAATATGGATCAGGGCAACATATATTTGGAAAACCACAGGTTTCTAACTGAATGCTTTGGGACACAGGGTACAAAAAGCAGCTGAATAGATAAAAGCAGCCAGGGCCCTGCTGAACCAGGCAGGCTCAAAGTAAAGAGGCAATTTCTCATTCCAGGCTAAAAACCAAACTTAGTTCCCATCTCCCATCTGAGGAGATGAAATAAACATAGTTAAATTACCACAGCGTGTGGGAGTCAGAGGTTTGGTAAGACAGAGAAGGGAACAATGTGCTAATAATTGTCGAAAGTGCTAACACTAACCTAGAACTGAGCATTAAATACAGGCAAAAAGGTACACATGATATCCACTATCTATATGTATTACAATCCACAATATGTAAGAGAAGGAAGAGAGAGAGAGAAAGAGAGAGAAAAAGAGATAAAAAAAAACCTGCACAGAGGCAGGCTAGGGGAGGGCAGAGGGAATCAGGGACATTAGTGGTGGGAAATGGGCACTGGTGGAGGAAAGGGCGCTGGAACACTGTATGACCGAAACCCAAACATGAACATCTTTGTAATTTTATATCTCATAGTGGTATAATAAAATATTAAAAGAAAAAAATAGAAAATCTACACAATCTTATAAACTTATGTACTATTATCATCAAGGTGACATTGTTGCAATAGTGGTAATGTTCATTCTTTGTTCCAAAGGCCTTATGTCACTGTCCTAAAAATAAATCATGGACATATTATTAATGGAATACAATAACTATTTCTTGCCACAAACTAATGTACAGAGGGATGAACGTGAGGCCTACAGAATCAGAAATCATGCCACTAATGGACAACAAGTGATTAGAGAAATAAATACTTTCCAGGCAGTAAGTGAAGGGACAGGGGCGCAACAATATATATGCTCTTCAACAAGCTCTCATTCCTGAAGAGTGACTTCACCTCTACTCACCTCACAGGCTAAGCAAAGCCTCGTTCTGTCCCCACCCTGCCAGTCCTTCTGTAGAAGCAGAGGCCCACTGCAGTGGCACTGGGGCTGTGTGATCGCCTGTCAGAAGCAGATTAGAAATCACAGCATCTCCCAGCTGTGGCTTAGCCCTGCGATAAGTGTTCTGCCCAGAGGAAACATATAGTGGATGTGCTGCCAGTTAAGAGCCACCAGGCTGTCAGCAGGCAGCTGTCTCCCCAGAACATCTGTGCCAGCGAAAGGGGCATTGGCCCCATCAACTCTCCATATGAGGGAAAAGGTCCAATTTCCTAAAATCCCAGAATTAAAAAAAATTCTTGTCATAATTACAATTTTCTGACATTATGAACTACAAACCATTTCCTCCACAAATCAAAGTGGAGGATATGCATGTGCTCTAACCAGCCCCAGGGAGATATGTCTAAATTCAGTACAGGCATTGTTACTCTGAACCATGAATCCCAGAAAGGATGACCACGACAGAAAAACACGGTTATCCACACCAGGGTGTACATTTGCCACGTACTGTCAAAGTCAAAGGGTTCAGGAAAAGAGCAAGATCCCTGGATGCAGATGGGTCTGGCAGAATACTCGCCACCATGGTAATCCCACACTCCTAAGCCTCCTCAGAGTCACATCAGAGCAGATGTTAGCATGTTGATTCCACTCTTATGCCGCTCAAACTCAGGCAAATTATTTAAGTTCTTAAAGCAAACTGAACAGGAAGTTAATACTTCTTTCAACAAAGCAATAGATACCAATATAGTATACTCCCTCATTTGATAGGGCTCTCTCCCAGGTGAGATACTCTCTTTGGTGGGACTCCTTTCTGGTAGGACTCTCTTTGGTAGGACTCTCTCTAGTGGATCCTCTTTAGTGGGAGAATAGGGCCCTTGTGTATGGTCTTAGTTCTGACCAGAGCTAAGGTCTTCCATTATATTGGATTGTGGTGGAAGGAGATACACATGACAGAGCTGCTACCAGTTCTCCCTGTGCTCAGCTGATCATGAGGTGCCCGGGATGGAAGGGGGTTCTAACCCTGGCCCGCCATCCCAATAGAGCTTCGCAAGAAGCCAGATGAGCCCCCACATCATGAGGGCAGTCATTTTCAACATCTGAACTCCACAGCTCGTCAGAGCTCCACCCAAGAGAAAAGCCAATCTCTTCTCGTTGAGGTTCATCAGTAAATGCACAAGATGAGAGCCTACTACTGAGAGTGTACCACCCGCATGGCAGAGCCTGGCAAGCTACCCATGTTGTATTCGATATGCCAAAAACCAGTATCATTTATAGACCTCATTCCCATGACCTGAAGGAATGATTTGAGACTCTTTGTGTTCAGAGAGCAAGCAGATACCCTTTGGCTACAATACTGCGCTACAGGACATATGGAGATGTTACTGCTCAAGCAAATCAATGAGCAACAGGATGACAAGTGATACGTGATACAAGTGATAGTATACTCCGCACCTGGCATGTCCCAGATTCTGAAGACTACATGACATATACAGATGCATACAGTTAGTCTCCTAAAGGGTTTATAAAACCGTCTCCATTCTATCAACCATGAGCACTACTGTGAAAAATAAGAGGCAAGGTCTGGTCTTATCTGGTCTCAGGCACACTGAGAAGCAGCATGATTATTGGGCGGACTGGCACGGTCTTCAGTGGGGGCTGCACCACTCTTATTAATCAACGGCTTTGCCTGTCAACTTGAATCGACTCTGAACATATAGTTGACCTTATTTTAGTTGCTGGAAATGTTAAAGAGATAAGATAAATAATGTCTAACGCATATTTATAGTTTAAACTTTTTAATTCATCTGTGTCTTACTAAACAGTATGCCTGACAGGCAATTTAGAATCATTAAAACAATTTCTGCTTCTAAAGAGCATATATTTTCTGAAAAAACTCAAATTAAGACACAGTTTTGAACAATTAAGTGTGAGGTTGTGTAGCAATTACTACATTGAGATAGGAGAAAAGAGAACAGAATAGTCAATTAGGACAATTTTGGCTAAAGTAAAACTTGGTATCGTGGAAAGCTGAGGGAGGGAGTCAAGTAATGAGAGCAAAGTGAAAATTTCTACAGTTCCTGTGGCTAGAGCAGATGAAACCCCAAATTGTAGATTGTGAGCTGCGAATGACAAGGGCTTTGTGATCTCCTAAGTGATATTACTGTATGCACGGTTAGAAAGAATAGGCCTCTAGTAAGTACAATAACATGCATAGAATGAACACAGCTTCTGTCAAAGTTGTGTCCAGGGGCCTATTAATATACACTTTCTGATGTTAAATCTTTTTTCGTTGTTGTTGTTTTTTTTTTTTTTTTTTTTTTTTTTTGCCACACCTGGTAATGCTGATGGGTTATACCTGGCTCTGTACTGAGAAATTACTCCTGGCAGTGTTTGGGGCACCACTTGGGGTTCCAGGATTGAACCCATGTCAGCAGCATGCAAGGCAAGTATCCTACCCACTGTACTGTATCTCCAGCGCTGCTTTTTAAATGTTTCTGGTAATTTCCCTCAAAAGTTCTTAGCAACAATCTGAAACTTCAAATTCCTGGGGCTATTGATCAATGGTGTGGGAACAATATTAGAGTAAAGTTATCAATGCTCAAGAATTTTAGAAAACTTCTAAAGAAACACAATAAATCAGATCTCTTTACGAATTCTTCTTGGACTTTCTATAACAATGAACACCATGAGTTTCCATCACAGAGATAAGATCGCAGCATTTCCCATTTTCCTTTAACTAGATCGTCTATTTTTCTGGTTATTCATTAGGAAGTTCTGAAATGAATGACCCATGATAAACAATTTGGAAAATGCGCCATTAAAGCTAAGGTTATATTTCAAGACACACTATTAACAATGCACAAAGAGATAGAAGCAGAACTATCAAAAACGCACTGTTTGATTAATGGAATATTTACTAGCTGACAAATGCAAAAGATCAAATGACAAATACTTTGATCAATTTCAAGGTGACCAGATCTATTCTCAGCTCTAATTCTCTGGAAAAATTACATTCTATCAAATAGCAATATAGTGTTAGGGGTTGAATTTGTGCCTAAGAATCAGAAAACCTATAAGTGCAAAGCAATATGTAAGTAGATATTACATTCCTAATTCATTAAATAACACACTGTATTCCTCCCATGTCATAAGCATTATACTAAGATTTTGGGATACAGGATGAGCAATAAAACTAATATTTCAAAACTAGACCTGGTAAATGTATTTGCTAGGACTCACCCATGAAAGTAAATAAGATTCTTTTTCTCTCACATTTGTTACAATATAATCACATTCTAATTATCTTGCATTGCTAAATGAGGGTGTAATAACTAAAAAAGTGATTAAAATTGATTGCTCAAATTGAAAATTACCAGAATCTATTTAGATACATGTAACATGGCATGCTGTTTGCTTGCTCCAGTGTAATTAGTATATGACATTTTTTTCACAGAAATTAAATAGCGATTTTTTTTCACCATGGTACTTGTGTCTCCCTTAAGATGATCATGGGTTCTCTTTGATGTCATTAGTGCTGATTGTTTCTTTGGTATTCATTTCATGTCTCTCAAATTAAAAAAAATTAAAAGGGAGGACATGTTAAATGCAGAAGGTATAAAACACAGATATGTTTGTCTAAGAATTTTACTTGAATGTCGTACTTGATCTTTTGCGCTTTGTACCATCAGATCCTCAATATATGCTTCCGATGCCCGCGTGCGTGCATTGAAAGTACAGACAGTCATTTTAGTCCTTCATTTGGCAGCCTAGGATGTCCAGGAATTTTCATCAGGCAGTGCTTGTTCGCCTTTCTTACTGCTGCCGTATTAAGGGCCTCTTTCAGGGTCAGGAAAATAAACATTTTTGTTACTGGTTTTGTCATATTGAACACGCATCAGACAGCTTGCCAGGCTCTGCCATGCGGGCGCTATACTCTCGTTACCTTGTGGGGGCTCTCTCAGAGGGTGGGTAGAATATTCATGGTAATTTGGAGTGCGCCCGCACAGTGGCCACGGGCAACAGGGAAAGCTGGTTTCTGCTCTGCCGGGTGTATCTATGTCTGTGGCTCAAGCACTCCTTGGCTTCAACTTGAATGTTACACATATTTAAAATTAACAGAAATTTACTATAGAACTTCTCTAATATTTTAATCTATAGAATCATATATAAAGATTCACTATGGATAATACAGTATGGGAAAATGCATTATATAAATATATATAATATATAAAATATATAACATGTATTTTATAATAAAATATAATTCTATAAAATTATATAATAGATATAAAATGCATATATATACTTTTAATTTCCTCTGGACTATTATTGTATAAAGGATGCAAATGTTACTCTATTTCTTATATTTGCATACCTAACATATGAAAAAATATATTTTTAGCATTTGATATTTTTATAATAACTCTGTTGTAATAGTGAACGCCAAGATACAATAAATAAGACCTCTGAAATATGTAGGATCAAGTGCAAGGATAAAGCAAGGCTATTTGCTTTGTGAACTCAGTTAAGCCGCCTATAGCCTTTCTTGTCTTTAATTTCCTCTGTCATAGAAGAATATAAGCTACCAGTTCCTTACAACTATATGGGCTTTTGTAAAAAACAAAATAAAAATGACATAAGGGAAAACAGGAGTCCTAAAAAGTGTAAGGCAATACATAAATAGAAGGTGTCATTACCTTTAATCAAAATAACTGAGAACACATGCATTTTTCATTCTTATTGTATTCCATAAAAAAAATCTGAACTCTGAAAATGAAATGAGCCCAAAGTAAAATGTTAGGAATGACAATGAGTCATTTTTCACAACAGAACAATTGATTTCCCATAGAAGTTCTTTTATGTTGCATTTAAAGACCTATACTGATCAATGCCTAGGTTCTCTGTTTTGACTTTAGGTATAATTATGGCAGATTACATAATGACTTGGCCACATTAAAGCCTGAGGCCACTAAGTTTGCTACTTATTACTAAAGGGATAGGCCAAAGTTTACAGAAAATTGTGCTATTTACAAAGTATTTATATAATTAATTAAAAATAAGTCAATCTTTCTAAGAATGTGATCTAAGTTTAAATACTGGACTACATGAATGTATATTCTAGTTCAAATGTTATGTCTTTTTTTTTTTGCTTTTTTGGGTCACACCTGGCTATGCTCAGGGGTTAAGGGGTTACTCTTGGCTCTGCACTCAGGAATTACTCCTGGCGGTGCTCAGGGGACCATATGGGATGCCGGGGATCGAACCCGATCCAGCACAGGCCGGCAGCGTGCAAGGCGAACACCCTACCGCTGGGCTATCCCTCCGGCCCAAATGTTATGTCTTTAACAATCACTTTTAGCATATCTTTCAAATATATCGATTCAAGCAACACTACCATTCTTCTTTTGTGGACAATATCAGTTTTCAGGGGTTGGAAAAGGAATTGACCTAGGAAGGGTGCTTGCCTTGAACAATGATTAAGTTTGATCTCTGGCACCCATTTTGGCCCATTGAGCTCTTCTAGAAGTGATTCCTGAGCTCAGAGTAAGCCCTGATCACCATAAGATGTGACCCAAAAAACAAACAAACAAACAAATAAACAAACACAAAGTCAACTTCCCAAAAATTCAAAACAGCTGCTAAAGCCCCTGTTAAACTTTATGTTAATTAATTAGATTCAAAATCAACTATATTGCACCAATATTAAATTTTATTTCCTACAGACTGAACTAGGATTTTGTGAGCTACAAGTGCTGGAAATGGAAGCGAAGGGCTTAAAATTGTTTGTACTATTTGAGCCACTCTAATGATTTCTGTCATCAGTAAAGCGGAGGTGGTGTAGTTGCCGACTGTCTATGTTCACTCCCATTTCTTCCCATTCTAATTGTCTCATGACGTTCTAGAGAGTGGTGCTGAAGATTTTTGGTGAAATGGTATCACCTGGGACCAGAGCATTAGAACAGTGGGTAGGGTATGTTCCTTGCAAACAGCCGGTCCGGGTTCGATCCCCAGAATCCCATATGGTCCCTAAGCATTGCCCGGAGTAATTTCTGAGTGAAAAGGCAGGGGGTAACCCCTGAGCATTGCCGGGGGTGAACCCAAAGCAAAAAAAAAAAAAAAGAAAAGAAAGTATCCTGCCAAAGCCCTCTTTTCACGAAAATAATCACTTCATTGTAGAATGGTGAGATCCTGGTGGGAATCCGTAATACAGCTAGCTCATGAAGGATCTTGATGTATTGGATTTTAACACCCTGTTGGGCTAGGCTTCAATGACTGCTTCAGTCTCAACAGAATCAAAGTCTTTCTTTAAATTACTGAACGTTAGACAGAGTGGCATCTTAAACTCCCTACAAACCTCAATGAGCTTGGTTACCATGTGGATATGGTCGATTGTGCTGAATCCTTTTCGGAAGCCAGCTTGCTTGCATGGTTGCCCTTCATCTAATGTTCTGCCTATCCTGTTCAGGATGACTCAAGTGAACAGCTTGTAGATGACAGACAACAAGCAGATGGGGCAATAGTTGCCAATGTTGTGGATGTTCCCTTGTTGAACAGTAGAACCGTCCTGCTGGTTTTCCATTGGGAGTGCACCTTGCCTTCATACAGGTAGCGTGTGAAGAGCTGAGCCAGTGTATTGATGAGTACTGATGGCAGATTCTTCAGATGTTTGGGTCTGACTTTGTCTGGGCTGAGTGCTATTTGCTTCTTTACAGATGAAGTGGCATGTCGGATTTCAGAAGGGAGAACATTGGGAACGACATGTCCATCCTGTGGAATTTGGTATGTGGGCAGTTGGATGTGATTATCAAATAGATCCAAGTAGAAGTCATGAATAATTTCATTGTCCTTCTGGAAGAAGTGATTTCAGGATGTCGGAGGGCAGTCATCTTGGTCTTATAGTTGGCGAAGGACAGGCAGACGTTGCGAATGATTTTCCGGGCATCTGCTGTATTGGCCAGAATTTCTGCTCTTCTCTTTGAGGTCTTCCTTTATCACTTATCTGCACCGTTTTGCAAGCTTGGACATTAGCACAAGGTTGCCTGAGGCTTGCACCTAGCCACATTGGTGAATGAGCTCGAGTTTTTGAAGACAGGTGTCCTTTCGTGGCTTTCTCTCTCTTGTCATTCTTCACACACTCATGGAGGTGTTGAACCAGTTGGGTTGTATTCTTTTTATTTTCTTTCAAATTTTATTACACCATTTTTAGACATACAATTGCAAGATGCTCATGTAGAGTTATGGTTCCACAGTGTTCCAACACCCATCCCTCCACCCGAACCCATCTCCCATCACCAAAGTCCCCACCTTCCTCCCCCCTCCCACACCTCAACTACTTGGCGGGTTCTGTATGTCTTTTCTTTCCTCTATATCTCTCACTCCGGCTAACTTTCCTACACATCGTGAATGCACATTAAGGGAAATAACTGTTTCCCCTAGTTTGATGGACCGCACGGCTGCAAGCGGCCACGCAACTTAGGGGCCTCATGGTCAGTGTCTGGACAGTGAAGATAGTGGCTAGTGTGGTGGGAGAGTCTCATCGGGCTGCTTCCGGGACCCCCCAGAGGTGATGGACCCTCTCCCAAAACCCATCTGTCCTCCAGGGAGCCCCATGGTCAGCTAAGCCTGGGGAGAGCTGAGTTCCAGCTTCCCCAGCCACGTGTGAGGCTCTGCATGTTATGGCTGGTCGCCCCAGGGCAGCTCCTGGGCGGGGCCACCAGGCTCAGACAAAATGGATGGGGGAAGGGCTGGCCCCGGCTCCATCTGACGAATTCCGGTGATTCCCACTTCTGGGAGCTGCCTACCTGGGCTCGAACTTCGTTTTGCTCGGTTCATCTGGTCTTGAGGTAGCATCCCTCCCGGGTGGGCTGATTATGTTGCAGCATCTGGACAGTGAAGGTGGCGACTAGTGTGGTGGGCGAGTCTCATCCGGCTGCTTCTAGAACCCCCAGAGGTGATGGGCCCACTCCCAACATCCATCTGTCTACCTGAGAGCCCCATGGTCAGCTAAGTCTGGGGAGAGCTGAGTTTCGGCTTCCCCAGCTACGTGTGAGGCTCTGCATGTTATGACTGGTAACCCCAGGGCAGCTCCTGGGCGGGGCCACCAGGCTCAGACAAAATGGAGGGGGGAAAGGCCGGCCCCGGTCCATCTGATGAATTCCCCGGTGATTCCCACTTCTGGGAGCTGCCAACCTGGGCTCGAACTCATTTTGCTTGGTTAATCTGGTCTTGAGGTAGCATCCCTCCTGGGTGGGCTGATTATGTTGCAGCATCCAGACAGTGAAGGTGGCCGCTAGTGTGTTGGGTGAGTCTCATCCAGCTGCTTCTGGGACCCCCAGAGGTGATGGGCCCAAACCAGTTGGTTGTATTCTTTATTGATGTCGCCAATGATGGCATCTTCCCATGTTGCCTCAATGGTGCCAAAGAGTTCCCAGTTGGTGCTCATTCTGGGAGTTCTCCTCTTAAACTTTTCACGCTTCTTCCCATTGCGTGAAGAATAATTTTGCAAGAAGGAAACAATGGTCCAATGCTGTTTGTAATTTTGGGACAACAGTGACATTGGTGAGGCAAAAACCGTCGATTGAATATGATGTGGTCAATTTCATTGTGGAACTGTTTGCCAGGAAATTCCCATGTCCAATGTTTAGATTCAGTCTTCTGGAACTGTGAATCACCATGAATGGTCTTGGTCAATATGATGAACCCAGTAGCTCACCCTGAGAGACTGTTCCATATAGGCCATATGCCAAGCGGCACAAATGCTGGCTGACTTCGACCATAAATGTGGAAAGATAGGTGTACAGCTGAATCTCAACAAAACAATGTTCATGAGAAACCAACTAGTTCCAGATGCTCCATTCACTCTCAATGGAACAAACATCACTAAATGTAGCAGATATCTGTACCTAGGTCAAGAATGCAATATGACAAATGACGTAGCACCTGAGCTGTGCAGGAGGAAGAGAGTAGCATGGAATGCTTTCAAGACAATAGAAGAAATAACTAACTAAAATAGCTATTCACTGAATTAATCAATCACTCAATTAATTAATTAAAATTAATTATTTTAGTTAGTTAGAAAATAATCAACTAAATAATTAATTAATTTAATAAGAATTAATTAATTTTAGTTAGTTAGAAAATTAATTATTTTCCCAAAGTCAGCCATATTTTCCATTAATCTATTAATTTGATGAGTAATTTTATTTAGCAAACTATTTAGTTTAGAAATAACTAAAAGGAAAAAAGAATCTCCGGCTCCAGGCACATCTCTTCGACGCCACCATTCTCCCTGAGTTAACATACACCTCAGAGACCTGGGCCCTACAAAAGCAGGATGACAACATTAATTGGGTCTCCCAAAGAGGAATTGAAAGAGCTATGCTTGGAATATCATGACTCACTCGAGTAAGAGATGGAATCTGGTGTTCCGACCTCCACCAGTGATGACGAATCAGGGACGCTGTCTTCTTTGCCAAGGCGTCGAAAATCAGATAGGCTAGACATGTAATGTGACTTGGAGATGATCGCTGGACTAGAGTCATTACCAACTGGAGCCTAGGGGACGTCAAAACATCACATGGAGGGGCCGGAGCGATAGTCCAGCAGGTAGGCGTTTGCCTGCCTTGCACGCGCGACCCATGCCGGCCCGGGTTCGATCCCGGCATCGCATATGGTTCCCGAGCACCGCCAGGTGTAATTCCTGAGTGCAGAGCCAGGAGTAACCCCTGAGCATCGCCGGATGTGACCCAAAAAGAAAAAAAATCACATGGCTGCCCACCTACATGATGGTCAGACTTCATTGTCCAGACCCTGAACAAATGGTTTGAGGCTCTTTGTATTCCTGGGGCAAGCAGATGTCATTGGAGTTACAATGGCACGTGATACGAACAAAGGAAATGTTATTGGCGCCTGCTCAAGCAAATCGATGAATAATGGGATGTCAACTGATCTACTATCTAATGATTTCTGTAAGTCTAAAAATGTGGTTAAAATAAAAAGCACTAACAAAATAAGAATATTACAAACGGAATACTATTTCATTAACTTGGGTGGTAGGACTTTAGAAAATTAATTCTTTTCCCAAAGTCAGCCATATTTTCCATTAATCTATTAATTTGCTAAGTAATTTTATAAAATATTCAAGGCATCTTATTTATATAAAATACTAGTAACCACAATTAAAAATAACGAACTTTTTTTGCATTATAACCTCATGATAACAACACTCTTTAAAAATGTGGCACAGATTTTGTAAATCTTATTCTAGACCCCGTACTACTACAAAACACAAAGTTCCGATAGATCAATCAATTATTTAAGATCACACAAAACAAGTCAAAAAATGAGATGACACTGTCCAAAATGGCATTCAGGTGGTTGGTATGAAAAGCAGAAACTGAAAACACATAATATGAAAAGGATCCTTCATATGTACATCAAGGAGTGTGGCAATTTAGAAGTTCCATCAACAGAACCATTTACAAAGTCTATTTGACATATATGTACCACACATTTTAGGATTGGACGGAATTTCTCCTAATAATACTTATATAAGATACTGATGCATACAATAAAGAGCACGAAACATATCTCTTAAATTATAGTTAGTTTGTGGGCAAATATTATAATCTTATATTGTATAGATAGTCAATATTTACACAATCAATTTTTCTAAAAAAATAGCTCTATGATTTGGAGAGAGATTAGAGTGGGCAGGGTAGTGCCTTTCATGACACTGACCTAGTTTCAATTCTTGGAACCTCATGTGGTTCTCGAGCCCCATCAGGAGTGATCCCTAAGCATAGAACCAGGAGTTAAGTCCTTAAGTCTTTTGGTTGGCTCCAAAATCAAATAAAGAAGTTCTGTGTTCCACCAATTTTATGTGGTCTAAGCATGCATAGCTCTACTCTCCCGATTTCATCCAGAAGATATCAGAATACGTAGACCAATATTGCATCTTTTAGTAATTGTGTTAATATTGGATAGAAATTATTTAGAGTTTGTATTTCCAGTACAGGGTATAAATTATCCCAATAAGCACAGTCCCACATGCCTAACTAGGAAATAACACTTTTCTCCCCCACAGTCCCTAGAGAATCTTACAAACATCAAAATAATAAAAAATAAAACTTAAGTTATAGGATCATACTATATTACTGTTTTAAACAGATCAAAAATGCTTCAAATTAATTTTCTTAGCTTTTATCAATTTAAATTAATTTTTTCTGGGTACATTTATAAAGAGAGAACATTCACCTGTCTATAGCTTTCCATAAGAAAACTTCATTAGGTTAATTTTCATCAGGAATTATACAGTGATATTCTTGGCCAACATAATAAGTCGAGGGCATAACTCAAATTTTATGGCAAAGGTGCTAAATATCTTCAAGCTCAATAAAACAAAGTGTATAGCATAGTATTGAATGCAAAAAGAGAATCCATAGATCATTTCTTACAGAATTTCCACTACAGTAACCTTGAAAAGAGGTCTCCTATGCCTGTGTAAATACTTTCAGTAACAACAAGCTTATTATTCTAGTCACAATGGCTAGACAGCTAAAAATAGACCATGTGTTCATGTGTTAAGAAGAATTTGTCAAATTTTAATGTATGCCTATTTGCCTTCTAAAACATTATACCCCAGGGAAATAATGTCTTCTCGCTGAATCACTACTTACGTTTATTTTAATAAAATATAATTTGATATTAACATGTTTTATAATTGTGCTATAATAAAATTATATGCACCTCATAAAAATACTATTGTTGTTTTACCAAACTCTGTCAAACTTCACAATACACTATTAATATCAGTTATATTAATTCCTTTCTCTGGGGATTCCTCTACTACAAAGGAGGGAAGAGTTGATTTCTACTTTGTTCTGCATATTTTAATATAACTCTTTTTAATTTTTTTCAGATAAACTGCTTCTCTATCTACTCTCAATACAGTCGTAAAATGTCCAGTGAGAACTTAGAAACGGATTCCATCTTGGCTGCAGCCACATACAGTGAATAGGGCAATTTTCCTGCACAGGGACAAACCATATTCAATCCTGGTTCCCACGAGGTCCCTGAAACCAGTTTGGAGTTATACTGAATGCAGTGTCAGGAGTAAGACCTGAGCACAAGTGGTGTGATTTCCACTCAAATAAACCTCACCTAAATGATATTATCTTTTATAGACTAGTTGACTGGCACTGGAGTCTTTAGTTCATACTTAATAAAAAATAAGCAATGAAATTTAGTACATGGACATAAATATAGCAATGTCTGATATGGTATATGTTATATATATATGTGTGTGATATTTATGAAGTAAACAGCTTCTTTCAGAAATTTTGATAATTTGGATAGAAATTATTTAGAGTTGGTATCTCCAGCACTAGGTTTAAATTATCTCAATAAGCACAGTTCCACTTGTTTGAATTTAAGACCTGAAATTAAAAAAAAATTATTCTGTTAGAATTTAGTAGTTGATCGACTTTAGTCTATCAATATCTTTCATTTACAGCTGTTTTCATCAAAACCATTGGAATACAAATAATAACTAAAAATTGGATCACTGTGTAAACCAATTAAAATGATTCCATTATGTTCTATAAACATTTATTGAACACAATGTATGCTCCAGAATTTTTCTATTATGCTAAGATACAATAATAAATGAGTCAAGGTTTATGCCCTTGAGAAACTTAAAATCAAATGGAAACAAACAAGTGAGTAGATAGCTTCATTATAATCTAGTAAATATATTATACCTGAATCACAAAGCCTTGTATAAACAAAAAGACAGGACACTCTATCAATTAGGCTGGTTTGTGAATACAGCTGTTATAAATAAGCTCTGGTGTAAACTGCCTTTTACAATACAGAAATATATATATTTTTCCATAATTGCCAGATCTCTTTCATGATTCAAGGGATTGTCAATGTCTTTCAGAATCAAGAGTGTCTACATCTCTGCCTTACTGCACCCATCATACAGTCTTACTGAACACTGGTCTCACTGAAGCCACAAAGCCTTTACATCATTATTCTATAATACTAGAAATGTTTATGTTATTTTTATAGATATATCTAGTCATGCTATGGGGCTTAGGTCGCTATTAAAAATGCCAGCTCTATTGTAGGGACCTGACAATTTTATGCTTTGGCCATTGTTTTGAGGTACATATTTTTTTTAACAAAACAACAACTTTTGTTGTTTTTAACTTTTCCTATTTCTACATTGAAGGAAGATGTTGTCGGTTGTTACCAGACAATGGTCATAAGGAGCAACTAAATGACACTTTAATAGGTACTTCACAGTAAGGAAAAACAATATCCCTGTGAATAATACTATAACTAATTCCTGTTAGCAGCACTAGTAGAAAAAACATTATCTATGTAAACTTGAGCATGTCCAGAGTAAAATTTTAATTAATGGTAGGGATGGTAATCACATTAATTCCCACTGAAAGGTTTGTTGACCATTTAATCACATGAAATACATTTCTAAGTATCAGTGTAGCTCATTTTGCTTTTTGAATCATATGAAATGAGAACAGCAAGTAGATTGTCTAGTGGGAATTGCAGAACAGAGAAGAAAAGAAGAAAGCTTTTAACGAGACATAGCCACACTCAGGAAGCAATTTACTCTGTTATTTTTAAATAATACAGTATAAAAAAGTCAGACTATATCCTGTCTAAGTGTGAAATACTGGTGTAGTAATGATGTGAATGTAGTATTTTCTTTAGGTATCTCAGTCAATGAAGAGCAATGACAAAATTCATCTTGTACTATATAAGTAAGTAATAGGGGTGGAAAAGGAAGCAATTCAAAATACACTACCTGTTTATAAACAAACCTCCAGTAAATATATGTAAAGAAGCACTATAGCTCCTCTCTTTTTCGCCATTTAAATTGATTCTCCAGTTTATGTTACCACCTTTCCCTCGCACACAGATGGGAACACTCTGATGAGAATGAGTCTCTACTTTTCTCTTTTGGATTCCCTCATTGCTGAACATTATTAAAGTTTCAACTTTAATTTCACTGTAAGACATTCAAATGAAAGGGAATGAGGAACTTGACTACAAGAACTCTCAAATTGAATCTCCTTTAGAGTCTAATTTCTATAATGTGGATAGCAGCCTCAACTTATTGGCATTTTAAACTACAGTGCCAGGTTTATTTAAAAATTTAATGCTCCATATTTATCATAACCACCATTTCTTTGGTAATGACACTGACACCAAACTTTTACAGTTTGGGATTTAAAAGACAGCTTGCTGAAAAATCAGCATGTTCTCCTTGGAATCTAAGTAATATACCTCACATTTTATGTGACTTCACTTTCTGTGAGTGCCCTATTGGCTTTCTGCTATTTGTTCTTGTTTAATCCACCTAGTAGTGATAAAGAAACAAAAGAAAATTTACTCATTACTTGTGTCTAAAAAGATAGCAATATATTTCATGAATTTCCAAAGTAATTGCTCTAGGAGCAACTGAGAAACAACAGGTTAGAATCAATATTACTGTAGATACCGATAAACTGTACAACATGCCTTTCACTCTTATAACCAACATCTGATATATGGCATTATTACGAGGCCTTCCGTAGGGCCCCTTCTGCTTAAAAGAGTTTCACAAATTATACTTCCTTAACAGCACTATGAATATCACTTGGTAACTTGTTAGAAATATCAATTTTTTCTTTGCTTTTTTTTTTTGGGGGTCACACCTGGTGACATTCAGGGATTACTCCTGGCTCTGCACTCAGGAATCACTCCTGGCAATGCTTGGGGGACCATATGGGATGCCAAGGATCAAATCCAGATCGCTCACATGCAAGGAAAATGCCATACCAACTGTGTTATAGCTCTGGCCCGTACAAATTCTTTTTGTTTTGATCTGATTTTTGGCCACATCTGGTGATGCTTAGGGCTTACTCCTGGCTCTGCACTCAGAAATTACTCTTGGTAGTGCTCTGGAGACCATATGGGATGTATGGAATAAAATCAGGCTTATTTGTGTGCAATGCTAGTGTTCTACCCATTAGACTTTCTCCATAATCCCCAGAAATACAAATTTTTGAGGCCTACACCAAATACATTGCATCAGAAACCATGTAGCAGTAGTGAGGAATTTCTGCTTTAATAATTCCTCTGTCTGACTTTATAACAGTAATATTAGAACCACTCAGCAAGAACACAGGATATGAACAAGTTCTCCAAACACGTGAGATCAGATTTTCTTGCACAAATAATTCTCTAACATATAGGTACAGTCTGTTCTTCTTACCCAAACATTCCAAATAGAGTTTTGAATTCATTACAAAATAAAAATATAGAATAACTACTGTTCCCGTGTGAGTGATAAAAGACTTGAATGTTGGGAAGGAATCTCTGGAGGTTGGTGTGTGACTGGCATTGCCAATTAAGGAGGAACAGATTTCAGCATGATAGACAGAGCTATGCCACATACTCTTCAGATGTTACAAAATAATTGATACCTTAGTCTGTTTAAAGCAGTGACTGAGCTCCTGTGACACTACCCTTGCCTCCTATAGATAAAGCAGCAAGTAAGGTTTTGCACTGCATGAGACTAACAGCCTGCCAACACATAGAGTCCTCTGAGGTCCATCAAAAATGACTCCTAAGCACAGAGTAAAATAGGTTAACTCTGAGCACAGACAAGCCCTTCTTCCTCAATAAAAATGATCCCAATGTGGTATTATTTGAATTGGATTCTACAGATCCTAAAGGAATAGGTCTCCTAAACCACCATAAATGCCTTAGTCTGAATTGTGGCATAACCAGATTATGACAAGGCATATTGGGTAACTATGCTTCAGCGATTAATGCTACATCACCAGTGAATGAGTGAGGAAATAATAATTTAAGGTAATAAATGAGACTCATATGTAAATATATGTCACCTCCACAAGAAAGAGGGGCTTTACCTCACTGGGAATTCTTGGAATTACACACCTTAGAGGTATTCCACATGAATGATGCCAGGAGTTGGTATTTATGCACACTCTCCATCACTAGCTTAAGAGTATGTCCTTATATTCCATGCTCCTTGGCACTTGTTATTGTTTTAAGTGAAATAAAATTCTTTTATTTAGGTATCGTGGTAAGAGAGAATCCCATAAAATAAAAAAGAAAAATTATGCACCGAAAGTTGAGACGTTAGTGATTCCAGAAGGAGTGTGCACCCCTTGACACATGTGACTGCATGTGCATGCAAAGAAGGCATTAGTGCTTAAGAAATGTCTTGGGTACAGCAATGCCGGTGTTGTCTAATGAAATTTCAGGATGAACATGCACAGAAATGGTACATGGCTGAATCTGTGTGGGAAATGATAGTCTATATTATGTCAGATAATTCTAACACCATTTCTCTTAATGTACATTGTTAATGAAAGCTAAAACTTATTACCTCCTCCACTGCTCAGCAATCACTCTAAATACTTGACAATAGATTCTTAAGATTCCAAAAATTTCTACAATGACATATGCATATATATATATGTTTTATCCAAAATAGAGCCTGATAGAAAAATCAGTGCTAAAAGAAAAATGTATTTTACTTAATAAAAATAAACGACCATCATCCCTTCCAGAATGTGCATCTTAATAAATAGCAACCACCCACTTATTTCAACAAAGCTACCACTGTTTAAATTTTCACAAAATTTGTGTTTTAAATTCATTTTATAAGCATAGTACCAGCATACTCTGTGGCACATTAAATTTTCCAGTGTCTCTTAATAAGGTTGATCTGCCATGGGACTACACTGGTGTGGCAAAGAACATGATCAATGATCTATTTCTCACTCTTTCTAAATTACAACCAAATAACAAGCGGCTGGGGAGGCTGGAACTCGGCTCGCAGCAGAGCCCAGCTGACAATGGGATCCCGAGGAGGGCAGATGGGTTTTGGGTGTTGGCCCATCGCCTCTGGGGGGTCCCAGAAGCAGCCGGATGAAACTCGCCCATCACACTAGCCACCATTTTCGCTGTCCGGACGCTGGGAAACTGCCTCAAGAACAGATCAACAGAGCAAAACCAGTTCGAGCCCAGGTTGCTTGGCCACTTGCGGCCACGCGGTCCACTAAAATAGTGAAACAGTAATGTCTTTTAATGCACTGTATTCCACGAAGAGCAGGAAAGTTTATTGGGAAGGAGATATAAAGAGGAAAGAAATGACATACAGAATCTGCCAAGTAGTTGAGGTGCGGGAGGGGGGGAGGGAGGTGGGGACATTGGTGATGGAAGATGGGTTTGGGTGGAGGGATGCGTGTTGGAACACTGTAGAACCAAAACTCTACATGAGCATCTTTCAATTGTATGTCTAAAATAGTGTAATGATATTTGGGGGAAATAATAAAATTAAATTTAAAAAAAAATAAATAAATTACAACCAAATATTTTCTGAAACAGCAGCTAGGATGTCTCTAAAGAAAAAGTATACAAAGATATATAGTAGCACCTTTAGAGCTACGTGAGATGCAGTGTCATCAAGATCTTTCTTTTCTTTTTATTTATTTATTTATTTATTTGCTTTTTGGGTCATACCGGTGATGCTCAGGGGTTATTCCTGGCTCTTCGCTCTGGAATTACTCCTGGTGGTGCTCGGGGGACCATATGGGATGCTGGTGATCAAACCTTGGTCGGCCACATGCAAGGCAAACGCCCTACCCGCTGTGCTATTGCTCCAGTCCCAAGATTTTTTGTTTTAAATAACAACTTGAAAATGAAAGGGCTCTCTAGGGTATTATTTCCATATATACATATATAAGGAGTAATACAATTTTAACAAAATTAAATATTATTTTTATTGTTCAAGATTAAAGTACAAGGCAAGAAGTCAGAAAATGCCTGTAATGTAAAAACAAAGTATAATACCTATCCATCTATGGGATTATTATGAGAACTCATTCTTCAAATTCTGCAAATAGCTACACTGCTTAAGGAAAGTATTTGCAAAGGGTAAGTCCAATCAACTAGGAAAATACAAAGAACTTGTATGCAAGAGAGTGTGGTAGCAGGATGGGAGAACTTCATGTGCCTGACAATGAGCAAACTTTAACTGTCTTTATCTGATGGATGCTGTCTACCACCACCCATATTTACTGCTTTGCTTTCCATAAGTGCAGAATGTGTACTACATTATTGATGAATAAATATGAGAAGATACAGATCTTATTTTTTTCTAAGAAAACCTAGCTTGCTAATTATCTAGTATTCAGTGGTAGACATAGGGTCTGACTGCTCCAGCAAGCTGTGGTACTGACACCCGCTCTGCATATGCAGACTTGAAGGCTAATAGTTCACTTACAGTCATTTGAGGTGCTCTCTGTCATGCTGCCTTCTGGAAGTTTTCAAACTTCATTGAAAAGATGTCACAGCATGGCAAACCCTCATCAACTACCAGTGAAACTGAATAACAATTAACTAGCTCTGTATATGAGAAATAAAGGTTTAAAACATGGTGAATTAACGTGTTAATTTAAAGAAGAAACATGTTGAACATACAGTGTGCATCAGACACCTTTTACTTTTAGATTCCCCTTGAAATAGAAGAAATGTACTTGTCGTGGGACAAGGACAACCTACATATTTTCCAGAGTCAGAAGAAGTATATTGACCCACATTAAGATATGGCATGAGGAAAATATTCAAAGCTCATACAACAGTGTATTAAAAATACTTACAATATTACACCAAAGTATTTTAAAATATAATACCAAAGTATTATATTATCAGATTTCACATCAAATTCCTCATGCCATTAATCTAGTAAACAATTTTCTTTCTGAAAATTAGTATTATTAAGACATTTTTGCTATAGTCACAGGCTGGGTGGAAACAAAAACTTCAGTGAAGCTGATTGTAGAGTATGAATAATATTTCTACTTAGAAGTGCATCAAAATAGATCCACACAGTAGTTACAGATATTCAAATTACTACGTGAACTTTAGGTAGTCCAAAATGCATCAAAATATATAATAATAACCAAAAAATGAAGATGCTATTTCCAGGCAATTTCTGTCTTAAATATGAAAGATATTGCATATTTTTAAATATTCAAGATAATTATTTTATGAAAATGGTGCTGAAAATAATTTGCCTTAGTATTGGAAGAAATAATACCCAACAAGATACTTTAAAGACTTTAAAAAAAACTCCTAATTATAGCTCCATGAAAATCTCTTGACTCTACAGTTTGTATGAATATAGGATAATATGCACAGATACTGAATAATTCCTTTGGTTTGTGAGCTAAATGAAGTAAATTAATATCTAAAAGACTAAACAATAAGAAACAAAAGAAGTTACCTCTCTAAATTTTACCAAGTCTCAGGCTAATTTTATCTAAAATGAATTTGATTTTTTATAGTTTAATAAAAAGGCATGCCTTTGTTTTTGTCCATAAGCTGAGTAAATTCTGAAATAAAGTATGTATAAAAATTACTAAAATAAGCGATTGAACTTTAAAATAACACAAAATTCACACATGATTAATAAAATGTCCTTCTTTCCTTCATTCCCTTCCTTCTTCCCTTCCTTCCTTCTGTCCTTCCTTCCTTCTTTCTCTTTATTTCTTTTCTTCTTTTTCCTTTCTTTTTCTTTTTTCTTTCTTTTCTTTCTTTCTTTCTTTCTTTCTTTCTTTCTTTCTTTCTTTTCTTTCTTTCTTTCTTTCTTTCTTTCTTTCTTTCTTTCTTTCTTTCTTTCTTTCTTTCTTTCTTTCTTTCTTTTCTTCTTTATTTCTCCTTCCTTCCTTCCTTCCTTCCTTCCTTCCTTCCTTCCTTCCTTTCCTTCGTTCCTTCGTTCCTTCCTTCCTTCCTTCCTTCCTTCCTTCCTTCCTTTCCTTCTCTCTCTCTCTTTCTTTTTTTTCTTTTTCTTTCTTTTCCTTCCCCTCCCTGACTTGGGGCTGAGCCCAAGTCAGCTGTGTGTAAGGCAAACACACTCTCATTTTCAATTTCTATGTAGCTATGAAAAAGCTATAATAAAAGGTGGAGAGTCAGAGCATCTCTCTGTCAAACTTTCATTATCAATCACCAAGTATTTAATAGCATCAGAATTATAAAGAAGATCACAGTGCTAATATCCCCTAGATAAAAGACTGTTTAGCAATCAGGATACTAACATGTTCTCCTTACTGATACCATCAACGCATGACTATTTCCCATATGTGAAATAACCATATATGTAGGTATTTAAAAAGAGAGCTGTTAAGGCTTTTAAATAATAATAAAGATTGAGGAGGGATTGTAGCTCCCCATCAGGGGAGGTCCCAAAGCCCAGCTCAAGAGCCCTCCTAGGATTCCACAGCCCTAACCGTACTTGGGGGTCAGGGGTGACCAGCAGATAATTAAAAAAATGTCGTTGACCATGTTGGGTCCCCAGCATTACTCACACTCCCTTATGGCCCCCCAACTTACGGCTGGGTCTGACACTATTCCCTCTGTCCCATGACAGAATGAAGAGCAAGGCCAGAGTTTCCTGAAGCTTACTCTGGAAGCGTTACTTCTTGCTTCATCTTGCTGCTCTCTGCAGGAAGCTCTCTACAAGGACGTCTCCCCAGGGGAGTTTGATGCTGGCTGCTCTCTTCCTGGGGTGTCCGTGCAGGCTCCTTCTGTGAGGGCCTCTCTCTCTTCTGGATGTCTCTGTTCAGGGCTTTATGTTTCATGTTTCAGGTCCTCACTCAGGATCTCTCCTTTCAGGTTCTCTCTTCCCAGGTACTTTCTGTTCAGGGCTCAGAACATGTTCTGACTCTTCAGGGCCTCTTTCTCTGAACTCCTTGGCTATGTTCCTATCTGTGATTTGCTATGTTACATTGTTTCATCCTGTTGCCTCTATTTCACTGCTTCTCTAAGCTCATAGCTATTTCTCTGAGTTCCACCATTTGGTCCTACTGCCCTATTGCTCTGTTGCCCTGTAGCCCCTACAACTTGGGTGCCAGCCCTCATGCTCAGGCACCAGTCCTTGTGGCTCTATTGCTTGCTCTTGAGCTAGGCACCTGGAGCAGCTTCACCTCCCTGGTGAAGGCCATTCGGTTCAGGCACCAGGGACTCCATAGCCTAGGTGCTGGCCTTAGAGCCCAGGCAAGAGTGGCTGCTGCTGTCTCAGTCTGGAAGCCCCCTGATGCTCTTCTGGGGCCCCCATTTATAGTCTCTGTTCAGGTTCAGAATCCTGGCCTCAACTGTATAACAGTTTCCAAGTGTATAGCACTGTCTCTATAAGAGGCCTTTTAGAGGGATTCCTACAGAGAGCCACTTTAAGGAACTCAATAATGAACCATGAAGAGGTGATTCTAGAGTCTATATGAGGCTATGCCATACAGGGCACCCTGGAGCAGGGCAGGTGTTGGAACCACCATCCCAAATAGAGTCCAGGCAAAAACTTCTTCACTACACAGTCACAGTCATGCAAATGTCCCAAAGCTGACATACAGTTAAAATTATAGCTACAGTTTTAACACACCATTAAAAATTTTTAAATTCCTGGAGCACACGGCAGAGAAAGTGGCAGTGTGATATCTCAAACCCTACAATGATAAACCATGTGCTAGGCACTATAACTAATTTAAAATCTCACAACCTCATAACCTGAGAGTGATATAGAAGTTTTATTATCCCCACTTTACAACTCAAGGAAAGGATGCCTCCACAAGTTGAATAATTTCCCCTGTGATCATCTAGCAGGGAGTAGTGTATTTGAATTCCAACCTGTCTGATTATAAAGCCCAAATTGGAAATCTCTGTACTACTCTTTCTGACTTCAAAGGAAAGCAATATAAAAGTGATTTCATTGGGCTTTGATAATATATTGCACATACATTTCCCTATCAAGAATCATTTGATGAGTTTTAACTAGTGAAAAAAAAGACTGACATTAATGAAATCTGTTGTTATCCTCTAATTAAACTACATCCTAATATCATGAGGAATCAATTATATCACTTGATAAAATTTGTAATTGTCCTATTTAACTATGGTAATTAGGTAAAGGAAAGAAGGAAAAGAAGATAAGGAAGAAAGGAAGGAAGGAAGGAAGGAAGGAAGGAAGGAAGGAAGGAAGGAAGGAAAAATGGAAGGGAGGAAGGAAGGAAGGAAGGAAGGAAAAATGGAAGGGAGGAAGGAAGGAAGGAAGGAAAAAATGAAAGGGAGGGAAGGAGAATGGGTATGGTGGGCGGAGGGAGGGTGCAAGGCATCAAGGGATATCTTAGAATCAGAAAACAGAATAAATGCAGAAGAAAAGCGAAGTAAGAAATGCATTGGGGGCCGGAGCGATAGCCCAGCGGGTAGGGCGTTTTCCTTGCATGCGGCCAGTCCATGCCGGCCAGGGTTCGATCCCCGGCATCCCATATGGTTCCCTGAGCACTGCCAGGAGTAATTCCTGAGTGCAGAGCCAGGAGAAACCCCTGAGCATTGCCGGGTGTGACCCCCCCCCAAATAAAAAGAAATGCATTGGCTGTGTCTGCCTGATATGAAAGATACTAACTATTCTGAATCCACTTTGCATAGTTTTCTGTTCTTCGGATTATTTTGCTCACAAGTCAAACCATTTCGTTCCACACACCAAGAGCATTATAAATGAGATTTCTCATGGCAGATGTGATTAATTGATATTTTAAATATTATTATTCTAAAAGAATAAACTTATTTAAATTGTGAGATAGAACTTTTAATGTCACTTTTCTCATTTTTGCATGGTTTACATATTTTTCTAAATTATTCTTCATTTCAAAAACCATTGTACTTGGAATCTGGTAATGAAGAATAGACATCACGGTTAATAGTTCTGTAAATGATGAGAAGTGAAATTGAAAATTGGTTCTTCAGATATGTCAGTATTATGTGTATAGCTGAATCCACTTTTAATGTTATAGTTCATTTCATATTAAATTTTAACTGGCAGTACAGCCTTGGAATCTCTACTAGGTATTGCTTATAAATATATAACAATACATTTCACATAGACATCCTGAAAAAACAATTTGTTTTGTGACTTTCCAGATGATTTCTATATTCTACTTTTCTTCCCAAATTAACACACCAGAGAAATCTCTAGGGTGACTATATAGAAGTGAGATACCATTACTATTCTTCGGTCATGGAGTCTGTGACACCAAATATAGTTAAGGCAGCAGATTTTTGCAGCAATGTGTCACTTGACTTAAGTGCTTTCTAACTGCCATTTCAGCACTTGACTTGAACATAAATATGCAAGTAAAGGAAAAATTATGTGTCTCTCCTTCAAGAAAGTTCCCTGTTAAAAATGGGTGGTGTGACAAGAGAGAGTACAGAGGAGGAAGGCAGGACGGAGGGGAGGGAGCAAGAAGTACCATGTCATTGGACGTGCAGTTGGGCAACGTTATGCATCTCTATACCTTGATCATTCTGGCAGGTGACCTTCAGGACGCGATGTCCCTGCCCACATTTCCCATGGTCAGGGATGCAGACTCCTTCTGTTGCTAGCCATTGATAGCACCTGGGTTCCTCACATGGAACAGATTCAAGTAAATGAGGGCAATGTCCCTGAGATCCTGTCGGTTCCATGAGCATGTGGCGCTGTCTCATCCTAAACCCTAAAAAGAGAAAAAACAAAAAATATCATAGAAGTTCATTCTTTGAAAGCAAGGTAAAGTAGCAACTAGAAAATAAATTCCACTTTTGTTTGAATAACTAGAACCTAAATCATGTTTGTTTGATACATTTCATTTTATGGAAAACGGAGAATATGAAGGAAAGAGCAAAAAAAAATGGGAGCTAGAGGATGAAATTTCTCCCAAGAGTTTACAATCTAGGATTTGAAAGTTTACAAATGAGTCAAAAGGAATAATTTGCAAATGTCCAACTGTACAATAATCCAGGAAAATAATTAAGTCTCACATATCCCACAAGTAAATATGAGGTTTCTTCCTGCTTTCACTTTTTATACTCTGTTAAATTTAATTTTATGGAGGTAACATTGGTTTACAAGAGTGTAAATGTTTATGTGCTTTACAAGCACAATATTACCACATCATGTCCACCATCAAAGCGTCAAGAGCTCCCCTGTGACAGTGTGCTGGATCCCGTCAGCCTCTTTCCTAGAATAACCTCAGTTCTGTAGTTAGCATATGCTTATTTTTATTTGCTTGTTTTATATTTATATGCCCTCATATTACACATAGCAGTAAATTGCCTTTATAACTCAGTATAATTCTGGTCCACTATTTTTTGTCCTGAGTATTCTGCAAAAGAACTTCCACATCAGTCTATCATGGAATGATATGGCTATCTGGACTATAATCCCACACTAGCTATGGGGGTCTCTGGACTATTACACAGTGATTTTTAAGTACATTGCTGGGAATACCATCCAAAATGCCATCATAGAGAATGGCCTGGATTGCTCAGTTGAGAAAACACCCTCATTGTAGGCATGAGTTTGAGAGTTTGATCTTGGTGCAGCCCCATTTGCTGAGTGCAATGCTGGTGGCATTACTATTTGAGGTCAGAAAGGCCATAAGAGAGCATGCCACCATCAGTGTGTAATGGTGAGACCTCCGGTCATCACTGCAGGAGCAACAGCAAAAGAGGGAAGGGAAGCACGGAAGTCCCGTGAGAGGAAGCAGACACATGGAACTGAAATGCTTGACACTGTGGAGTCACAGGTACGTAGAGGAAATGGGGCGAGTATCGCAATCACAATGTAGAGTGGTGAGTCTGGTGAAATGGAGGCCGCACGCTTGCTCTAATTGTTGGCAATTTTTCAGCCCTAAGTGTTACAGTTGCTGGGGTTCATCTGAGAGGCAGTAATATGAATTCTGACTTGTTTTTATATAAATTGTTCCTTTTAATTTTGGTTTTAAGGTCGTTGCCAGCAGTGCTCAGGGCACTGAGCACTGTGGTCAGGGATCACTCCTGTGGTGCTAGGGCTCAGAGACTCACCTGCTGTGCTGACTCTGATGCAAGTTCTCTTATTTTTAAATGCAAGAAACTAATTTACAAATTTTGGAGTAAATTGTTTATAAAAAGTCAGTGCCCAAGATAAGATAACCTATCAGTCTGTGAGTTTTCAATTTATGCCCTTTTATGTTAAATTTATAGATATACTTGTCTATATGTATGTATGTATGTATGTATGTATGTATGTATGTATCTATCTATCATCTAGTTCTTATAGTTTTTCCAATAATAAATAGTCTAAATACGATGAATCAATTATTTCCTAATTTTCTAAAACTAAAATCAATCTATAAGATTATATTTTAATATTATATTTTAAATGGTTTGTCATTTAGTCCTTGGGGTAAGAAATAAAACAAAAGGAAGACAGTTCAACTCAGGAAGATAGTGCACACAAAAACGCTGAACTGTCCAGATGAGTGATGGTGTTTCCAGTTTCCCTGAGGAAGAGACCAAATAGGGGGATGAAGAGGTAATGATGTCAGTTATAATTGTTACAGTTTTACCAGGACAATACCTGTTTTCCCCATGAATAGCAATGAAATGAAAACGTTACAAAAGTGAAAGTATAACTGACAAAAGGCTGATTCCTTTTTAAGTAGCACAAAAAAAGATTGGTCAAAACAAACCGACACACATGTTTTAAACCACAAGAGGGAGCTGAGCCTCCTTAGAATACTGCAGGGCTGGGCAGGTATTTTAAACAGTCAAAGTGCTTCATTTAGGGTTCTGGTTCGGTTAACCCACAAACTCTTTAAAGGAGATTGTTAGATTCATTTTAAGTACCTGTGGAAAACATCATATCATGCAAGCCAATCAGAGATAATACTATCAGAGACCTATAAAGATATTAAGGTCATGAGCAATTAAAAAAGAACTGGGGCAGGAGCAATAGCACAGGGGGTAGACTATTTGCCTTACATGTGGCCGACCAGGTTCAATCGCCAGCATACCATATGGCCCCCTGAGCACCGCAAGGAGTAATTCCTAAGTGAAGAGCCAGGAGTAACCCCTGAGCCATTGCCAGATGTGACCCAAAAAGCAAAAATAAAAGAAATAAATACAATGAAAAAGAACCATAAAGTTTCTGCTTTGTCTCATACCTCCAAGTCAATACTATCAATTAGCCTAAATTAAACACACAGAAAAAGTCAGCTCCCTCACTCAACCACCAGAGATACAATTAACTCACAAGTTGGCTCCAAACAGCACCCGACGAACATCAAATTCCAATGACCACTGAGGGCTCAGGGACACATCATCTGGATGACCTCTAGACTTACCTCTTGTACTATATATCACTTATTTACTGTCTTATTGTTGTGCATGTTTATCTAATATCTTTGCACTATACATGACAGGTTTTTTATTTATACTCTTTTATAAGCAACTAAGAAATTTGGCAGTCTTCACTAGGGATTCTGGGAGTTGTACTACTTAGAGCTTAATGGCTCTGAGGGGCAGGTATAGTGGTTCCTCTATAAATCAGACTGCATCTACTTCACCATAAATCTATAGATTACATCTCCTCAGTCAATAAATTCTTTCAGTTTTTATTTGCAATACCCTCGTCTAGGCTCCAACTTGGATCAAATCATAGCAGAAGCTCAGCATAAACAAAAACCTTGGATTCACTTGTTAGCATTTCATGTTAATCACACATTGGTGTTTCTGCCTACAGTGCACATCAGGCTTTCCCCAGGGACTTAAGTTCTGAAAGATATGCAACTGCTAAGCCCACAGTTCTGGGACATTTGCTGAATTCCATATTAATCAGATGGTATCATTTAATAAACATTAACTGCCATATGTAGATTGCTGTAATGTACTTCAGGAAGTAACAAAAGGAACAGAGGACTCTAATCTATGCTTCATGGAGCATATAATCCAACAAGGGGAAAATGCACATGCATTATTAAGCAGATGCTCTACATCTTACCTTCTTCAACCAGGGGCTATGGCGCCATATTGGGTCACATAAATGAATGTAGGTTTGGGGGAAAAAATTGGCAATAGTAAAAGTTTGCTAAATGCACAAGGACCAAATCTAATGTGAAAGCAACCATGTAATAAAACTGAGATGTGTCTGACGTGTCCATTTGCATTCTGAAATGCCCATTTGCATTCCTCAGGCAAGGAAGCATGATGAGGGGCCAATACAGCACGGCGGGCTGTTGCCATGCACACAGCTGACTGGGTTTGATCCTTGTAGTTTTCTGAGCAAAACAGCAGTGCAGAGCCAGGAGTAACTGCTGATCATCTCCAGGTATGTTCCCAAAATGAAACAAAAAATAAATGAAGGGGTGGTGAGTGGAAAAAATAAAGAAGGCTTGTTCTAAAGCAAGACTGTCTATGGTCTGGAACTACTTTATTTATACTATTCAAATTAATAGCTCCTCAAAACCATTTGAAAAGGTACTATTTCCACTTTGTGTCTGTGGAAGAAAGGGCAGATTTTATTGTATTACTTCTTCAAAGGCACACTTCTGGTTATTTTGGATACAAAATTGGTTAGAGCTGAGGTTTTTCTAGGCATTTATCACCTCACCAAAAAATATTTTAAGTCACCTCTTGTGATATTGGTAATGATTTATAATTACAATTTATAAAATAAAACATAGGTGCCATGTATCGTTCCCTAGAAATAAAGGTGTGTAGATTAGGTAGTGTCATTTTAGGCATGGGGAAGCAAGAAAGCGATAATAATCCTACCTCAACACAGCTTTCAGAAAAGAATATTTCAGGTGCTTTCTATGAACTCAAGGTTTAGGAAATATTCTAGTAATATGGTGTATATACCACTGGAGAAAATTTTAAAAAAAGCAAATATGGGGGAGGGGACAGAGAGGTATGGTAGGAGTAAGGTGTAATAAGCGGCACAAATGCTGGCTGACTTCGACCGAGAATGTGGAAAGATAGTTCTACAGCTGAATCTAAAGAAAACCATATTTATGAAGAAAGAACTAGTTCCTGAGGCCCCATTCATTCTCAATAGAACAAACATCTCTGAATGCAGCAGTTATGTGTACCTAGGTCCAGAAGTCAACATGATGAACAACCTAAAACCTGAGCTGTGCAGGAGAAAGAGAGCAGCATGGAATGCCTTTAAAGGCATCGAAGAAATAGCTAAAAGGACAAAGAACCTCTGACTCTGGGCACATCTCTTTGACTCCACCATTCTCCCTGCATTAACATACACCTCAGAGACCTGGGCCCTATGAAAGCAGGATGAGAATACCATTTGGGTCTCCCCAGAGAGGAATCGAAAGAGCTATGCTTGGAATATCATGCCTCACTTAAGTGAGAGAAGGAATCCAGAGTTCCAACCTTCATCACTATTCCAGAATCAGAGACGCTGTCTCGTTTGCTAAGGCATCAAAAATCAGATGGGCTGGACATGTAATGCGATTCGGAGACAACCGCTGGACTAGAGTCATTACTGACTGGATCCCACGGGATGTCAAAAAGATCACGTGGCTGCACACCTACAAGATGGTCAGACTTCTTTGTCAAGACCCTGAAGGAACAGTTTGAGGCTCTTCATATTCCTGAATCAACCAGATGCCATTGGGCTACATTGGCACGTGATAGGGTCCAATGGAAATGTTACTGGCACCAGCTCGAGCAAATCGATGAATAACGGGATTCAAGAGATCAAGTGATCAAGTGATCAAGGTGTAGTATCTCTTGTTCGTTTTGCTCCACAGCAACTTAAAATATCCTCTGAGCAGCAATAGAACCGACCCATGAGCAGAGTCAGAAGTAAGCCCTAGTTCACCTTCTGTGACCCAACAATTAAAAATAAACAAATTATCAAAAAATAGTGGAATGTGGTTTGAGGATAAACTTACAAGTAGAAGGAAATGGTGAATGATTTTGCTTAAGAAATAACTCATTATTCATTAGGGTTTTCAGCAGTGCTCAGTGGCCCAGATGTGGTGCTGTAGAAAGAACCTGGGTCTCTTGCATGTAAAGCATTGCTTGAGCACAGTGAGTTCTCTCCAGTCCCAGAACACAATCAAAAGAGGCTCAGAAGTGAAAATTCATGTTATAGGACTGTTTTGTTTTTCTTTTATTCTGGTATTAGTGGTCCAGAAGTGTCCAAATGATTTTCTGCTGAATTATGGATGGCAACACATATCTCCACTTTCACTCCTTTGGATAGGTTTGAAAAACTATCCAACAAGTTAAACAAAGGTGACAGAAGCTTACTCCACCTTCAACTTCTCATTCGCACTCCATCTCTGACAGCTGTGGATGATGGGGAACAAACGACCCAAAGAATATGGAATGCAGGATGGGCTGGTGATGCAGTGACCCACCGTGCAGCAGTATTTTTCAAGCCCAGCCCAGGTATGCTGATCCAGACACTCACACACAAACGGGGCAGAGCTGCTGCCTGCTCTCCCTGTGCCCAGATCACTAGGCGCCCAGGAGGGATGGCGGGTTCTAGCCCTGGCCCGCAACCCCAGCAGTTCTAGCCCTGGCCCGCAACCCCAGCAGAGCCTCGCAAGAAGCCAGAGGAACCCCACACCATGAGGGCCGCCATTTTCCACCTGCGGGGTTCATCAATAAATGCTCAAAATTTGAGTTGACTACTAGAGTATCCCACCCGCACGGCAGAGTCTGACAAGCTACCCATGTTGTATTTTATATGCCAAATACCAGTAACAATTATAGACCTCATTCCATGTCTGATGGAATGGTTTTGAAGCTCTTTATGTTCCTGGGTGGGCAGATGCCCTTGGGCTATCTAGCATGTGACAGGATGTATTGAGATGTTACTGGTCCTGCTCAAGCAAACCGATGATCAACGGGAAGTCAAGTGATCAAGTGATCAAGTGATGGAGGAACATTGGCATTTTGGTGATGGGTAAGGTGTGGTAGCAATGCACTCCTAATGTGTATATTCATACTTTCGCTAACCAATACTATATTAAATATATATATGTATATATATATATATATATGAGTTGCAATCTTAGAATGAATGTTTATATATATACATATATATGTATATATATAAATGTATGTATATATATACATATGTATGTATGTATATATATACATATATATATATATATATATAAACATTCATTCTAAGATTGCAACTCTTAAAATCAATTAGCTTTCCTTTGGGGGCATTTTATAAAACTGTAATCAGTCATGAATATAAAAGATAACTGATAAGATAACAGGGAAGGTAATAACTTTCAGTGATTAAAATGAGGGGCCAGAGTGATAGTCCAGTGGGTAGGGCATTTACCTTGCATGCTGCTGACCCAGGTTCGAACCCCAGGGTCCTATATGGTCCCCCTCCTGAGCACTGCCAGTAGTAATTACTGAGAGCAGAGCCAGTAGTAACCCCTGAGCATAGCTGGTGTGACTCAAAAAGCAAAGAAAGAAAGAAAGAAAGAAAGAAGGAAGGAAGGAAGGAAGGAAGGAAGGAAGGAAGGAAGGAAGGAAGGAAGGAAGGAAGGAAGGAAGGAAGGAAGGAAGGAAGGAAGGAAGGAAGGAAGGAAGGAAGGAAGGAAGGAAGGAAGGAAAAAAAAGAAAGAAAGAAAGAAAGAAAGAAAGAAAGAAAGAAAGAAAGAAAGAAAGAAAGAAAGAGAAAGGAAGGCAGGAAAGGAAGGAAGGAAGGAAGGAAGGAAGGAAGGAAGGAAGGAAGGAAGGAAGGAAGGAAGGAAGGAAGGAAGGAAAGAAGGAAGGAAGGAAGGAGGAAAGAAAGAAAAGGGGCTGGAGTGATAGCACAGCAGGGAGGGCATTTGCCTTGCACATGGCCAACCCGGGTTTGATTCTTGGCATCCCATACGCTCCCCGAACACCACCAGGAGTAATTTCTGAGTAAAGAGCCAGGAGGAACCCCTGAGCATCGCTGGTCATGACCCGAAAAGAAAAATAAATGAAGTCAGCACAGTCCCTCACAGAAAAATAAAGAGAAAGGAAAAAGAACGTCATAACATATGTATTACCCACGACAAAGCAAAATAATTAAAAAAAATTTTCACTAAAGTTGTATCCATAAGCAGGAAACAATACAAAGTAGAAATGGTCCTCTTTATTATTATATAAGATTTTATATAAGATTTTAAATGCCACTATAATCCTTCTTTACTAAGATATGTAAACTGATTTAGAGCACAAATAGCATGTTTGGGAGTTAACTCAGTGGTTACGGCACATGCCTTCGTACATATGGACTAAAGTGTGCCCAGAGCCCATTGGTTTACTTGCCAGGGTGACCTTCAAGACCCCCAAGCACAACTGGGTTCCCATCAAAAGCTCCCGCCATTGTAAGCTAAACCAGGTAGCCCCACATTGCTGGGCCTTAGCATGGAACTCTCTTACTCAATTAAGTATCTCCAAACAGTGGCCCTTGAGTTTGCTGAGCACTGCTTGAGAATCCATCCCTCCCCACTCATACACCTGCAAAAAATATCATGAAATAGAAAAAGTCTTTGTATTCATAAAGATAAGATTCTTTATTGAAAAGATAAAGACATTCATGGCTTCTTAATTCAAAACATGGATTCCTCGGGGATTTTTCACATTGCAGGTGCCATGGTTATGGAAGGGGTGAGATACACTGTTTAAGCAGCTCATACAGACCAGGAAGCTCTGTCAAATGATGGCCTCTTTTGAATAACTT
Organism: Cryptotis parvus; assembly: GCA_021461705.1. NCBI lineage: Eukaryota > Metazoa > Chordata > Mammalia > Eulipotyphla > Soricidae > Cryptotis > Cryptotis parvus. Next base: position 63,305 of record JAJIBD010022914.1, read on the forward strand.
CTGTGGGCAAGACTGACTCTGTATTACATGTCTTAAAGGACAAAAATGCCATAAAATATATATGCATGTATTAAAAAGTTGAGATGTATTATACGTATGTCTAGAGTTCATTCATCAGCAACTTTGGGGGTCTTTTTCTTTGCTTCGTATTCTCTAATTAGCGCTCTCTGGGAATACATCAAAGACGTGGCAATGACCGATCAAACCAGATCCAATTTAAATTCCTCTGAAAGGTGCCTTAGCTTCATATGACAAGTACCAACCTGAAGGCCACTGTTCCCCATGTCCGCCTGCCGCAGATCTGACGGAAGGTGCGAAGGATGTGGACAAGGGCTGGTTTGCTAATGTGCTGTGGCCCGGGTCTGAAATGAGCCCTGACAGAAGAAGCTTGTCTGCCTTCAACAACAGTCACATAAGGCAGTTTGGGTGCAGCTAGTTCCTTCCATTAGATACTACAGCATTTCGCGCTCTCCCATCCTCTCCACCCCTTTTAAAAAACTGAACAAAAGAGACACCCAAGGCAGTAAAAAAGAAAAAAGTAATTGTCCTTAACTCTCCATTTGCTATTTTTGCCTCTTTTTGTTATGTCTATTTTCTCTCTAATTACCCGCCTCCTATATATAGAAGAGAATATTGCATTTGGAAAAACATGGATATCCTGAATCTCTGCTAGTATTTCTATTGGGTTAGGAATGTAAACGTGAGTCTCAGAACTCTGGTTTACATCCTTGAGTTTTACCACGTTAATGCATTAGCCTCTATACCCCAGCCTAGGTGGAACTGTAATCTATTTTATTTGGTGCCACTCAGGGAATCTGGTGGAACCAGAGACCATGGGTCAAATTGAGAGAGAGATAATCTTTACCTGCTGCTTACAAGTCAGGCGCAGTAACAAGATTACCTGCCCCCATCCAAGCATGTTTGGGCTCCTTGTAGGCATGCATGCTGTTCCTTAGAGGAAAAACTCCATTCTATTTTCTTTCCAATAAGACTCAGATGCAGGTAATCCTGGCAGTTTTCACCAAGATTTTTAAAATCAAAATTCTCTCTACACTAAGGCAAGCTTTTTACAAAATATTAAACTTCAGACCTGACTAACAATCCGTGCAATTTACACTCCTTTCTCTGCATTATTGAGAACGCAGAATGGGCCATTTAGCCTTGGTGTGGGCTTTTAAAACAAAGACTAAATTTTATCAACCCCAAGAAGCCCTAATTCTGCAGTAAACTGCAGTAGAACATGGTAGGAGAGAGGGTCTACTAGCCTCATCTCTTTATTTAGCCCCAGCTAAAAATCTTTCAAAATTATATTTTGAGTGATCAGAGAAACAGTACAGAGATAAAGAAATATGCCTGGCATTAAGCCAATCCTATTTTGATCCCGGAACCACAAAGTCACCTGATAATTCCCAGAACCATTGTTGGATGCCCCTGAGCATTTACAGAATGGAGCCCTGGAGGTCTGTGAGCACTGCAGGGGTGCAGTTCTAAATGGCCCTGAGTTGGCCCCACCAATCCAAAAAGCACTAGAGACTCTGAGTAGGACCATGGGAACCAACAGCTCCTTTGGTTTGGAATACCTGGGATGGGTCATGTGACCTAAACACAGCTTGGGAAACTGTGTTTCCTCCAAAAAATAAAAGGAAACAAAACCGTAGGAAAACAAAAAAAGCAAACAAACAAAACAATTCCACTCTATAGGATTATAGTTTCTAGCATTTTTTTGGATGACAGACATTTCAGTGCCCCTGGAAGAACACCCTATGCCATCAGGGCACAACTAATCCTCTCTGTGTGTCCTTCTTTAGCTATCTGTCAGAAACAAGTACTCACCAACAGGACACAGTAGCTTAACAAAGTTGAACTTTCTGATGGCTTTGGATTTTATATGTAAGTGAAATACTGCTTTTCTCATTCCTTTATGTCCTTTGCATCTTTTTGTTAGATCAGTGTGGTTTTTATAGACATGGGAAGACAGTTAATGCTATGCTTTTGTAATACAGGAGTTAATTGGCTTTGTAATATTTACTCCTGGGCATCTGTCATGTTTACCTGACTTAAGCTCTTAGACTGAACTTAGTTCATTATACCCTAAAAGGTGTGTCCTTCTGCAGTACTTGGATGGATCCAGAGGAAGCCCCTGAGTAACCTATCCTGGCTTCGACATAGACAGACTAAACACCATAAGAAATATAAGAGCACTTTAATGGAACAAACTCTACATGACCCATAAAGAGTGGCTGAGTTAGGACCCTGTTAGGGTTAAGAAAAACTACCCGGCCTGAGAATTAGAGTCTGGAATACATAGCAAGATGCCCCCAGGTAAAGCTTCCCTTGCCATAAATACAGAGGAACTATTTTAAGTTTAATTAGGGGTGTAGATAAAATTCTACATCTCTTTATTTATTCAAAACAACTGAAAGTATTTTTTAAGAAATAAATGTCATATGATTCTTTGAATGGATTACAAGTAATGCACAGGAGAGAGCAATATGCCCTTACATGGGATTCCACCCTTGTCCTTGGGTGGGGTCTTGAAGAGGGTATCTCGAGTACAATATCCCCAAGAGGGACCTCAACTCCAGCAGTGGACCTCCTAACGGTTACCTCCTGCTGGACAGGCTTTATCGGCTTATATTTACATTCACTATGCCAAAACAGTAACGATAATGGACCTCATTCCCAACGAATGGAGACGTTACTGGTGCCCACTGGAGCAAATCGATGAACAATGGGAAGACGGTGACAGTGACAATGATTTACATTCAACTAAACCCATATTTATATTTATGCTCTATTAAGCCTGTTTATATTTGACCAATCTCAGCTATGTAAAAATCTAATCCAACAAAACAATGTTTGTTGTTCTAATGTTTTGTGATTCTAAGCAATAAATACATCAAGCTGAGGATAGTCTGGACTCTCAGTCCACAGGCTGTTAGTCCCCTGATCTCATGTTTTTTTCTCTTTTTTTCTGTCTCTTTTCTTAATCCTCACAGCAACTCTGTTTCAGGTCTGTTCACCTGGGGCTGGTCCCCGGAAGTCTGGGTATAGCCATGGATTACTGTAACAAGTGGTGGCATTCTTTCCTCTGTTAGTCAGGGGACAGTCATAGACCGAAACTCACCATGGTGCCCTGACTCCAACACACTGATCTCAACGGTGTGGTCTTGTCAAACAGACCTTGCTCAGTCTATATTCTCTAATTTTCATCAGCTGCAAACTATGTTTCCTCTCCCTCCTGGACAATCTACTACTAATAATAGTCCACATGACCAAATCTGATCCCCTCTATTATTCCAACATTGACCCCTGTCTTCTATGGCCTTCATCTGGTGTCTCCTGCATCTCTTTTACCTTTTAATTGCATTGTCTTCCATGTCTGAGTTCAATTTTTCTCCTTGTTTAATAACTCCAGTCACTGGCACAATCCTACTACAACCTACTGTGTCCTCATCTTAATTTTATTACACCTGCAATGATATTATTTATAAGAAAAATCACATTCGCATGTATTAAGTGTTAAGATTTAAGAAACGCTTTTTGGAGGATTCTGTTCAATTTACAATAAGGGATAACTAAAACATGATGAATCAAGGAATATTTTCAGAAGCTGACATTAGGTGAGCAAATGGCAGGCTGGTTCAATGAGCGAAGGGGCCTCCACGCTGCTGTGGCATGTTACCAAGGGCTCACTATCCCCTACTCAGGCCTTGGGAAGGGCAGTAGGAGGGCTTTGCCTAGAAACTCTGAAAACTAACAGCTTCACTGCCCCTCATGTTATCTAGAAACTGCTTGGGTGCGGGCAGGGAGTACTAACATTTAGAACATCCCGAGACATATCAAAATAACTTGTCTGTGCAACCTACGTTGTGTTTCTCTGTGAATTATGTTTTTCTTTGAACTTAAGTTTGCGCGATTATAACGCAAATAAGGACTATATAACCCAAAGCTTCCCTTTACTCGGGTCTTGCTCGTCCTGCATGCCTGAAGCTTGACCCCAGCTAGCTAGCTCAATAACTATGCTTGGGTTTTGCATTACTGGCTGGATTCTTTGTGATTCCTAGAACTTGCGACACTTGACCCTAACACACCAAAGATACAGAAACCATTGAAGGGCAAGTATGTGCTAAATAATGGACCTTTCTGAAGAAAGGTGATAAACACTTGTCTTGTCATCTGTCTTCCCTTTGTTCATCGATTAGCTCGAGCAGGTACCAGTAACATCGACATTCGCTGGGAATGAGGTCCATTATTGTTACTGTTTTCGGCATATTGAATACACCACAGGTAGCTTGCCAAGCTCTGCCGTGGCTCTGAGTTCATACCAGGGGACCCGGTTTTTTCTATCTCAGACCATCAACCATTGAGGGGCAGAGCCCTGGGTGTAAAAAGGCCTGACTCTTGTCTGCCACCTGCCGACACAGCCAGGCACCACAGCCACACCTGCAACACCTTGAGGTGCAGGGATTATAATGTGATGATATTAAAAGGAAAATTGAAAAAAAAAATAGCAGCTTCCACAGAGGATTTTGCAAAAAGTTGGACTCAGATAACCAAAAAAGCAACAGAAAATTAGAAAAAAGAACATTTTCTGACAGGACAAAAATCTTTTACAAATGTCTATTTTTTTCTGACTCAACATTGCTTTGACATCTTATAGCACCAATACCTCCCATTTCCATGAAGAACTGATCCCAAACCCAGTCTTTGAGGTTTGGGTGAAACTACTCCTCCAGTGGTGTCAAATTCCTGGCACCTGGTCACTTTAGTTCAAATGACTCAATATGGCAGGGACACACAACATGAAAACAACTAATGAGAAAAACAATATCTTTCTCTTCCTGCAATTACCAAGGTAGACATTTCTTTCCACTTCTCACATATTTTCTAACAGAAAAAGTATCTCTTTGTTTGCATGTTTAAAATCTACTCTCTGAGCAATTTTCCACTATATGTTAGTGGTAAATGGAAAGATAGTCCAATCAGAGAGGAGCAGAGGACTGTCAAGAGAAACAGCTGAACAAGGGAGCTGAGACTGGCTATTCTTGGTAATAAATCCCCATATGGCCTGAGCCACTTCCAAAGTGGCTCTCCATCACATGTCGCAAAGAATACCTCCTCAGTAAAAAAGAGCCTCTGGGCCAGCCGTGGGTTCTTAAACTTTGAAAGCAACGAAAAGTGACCTTGGAGCAGCAAAGCTGTAAGTCTAGATAGTCACACTGACAGAGGATGGTGTGTGGTTCCAGGAGGCTAGTCCAAACCCAAAGTGGTTTCCTAGACAGAAACTTTAAGAAGAGCAGCACTAGCTGAACATGAGAGGGCAGCTTCTCATATGAAACATTGGGTGAAAGGTCTGTAGGACTGCTCTGTACCCTGTAACTCTCCATAAAGCTATGAAATCCAGGTGCTATAGTCAAATAAACTTTGCTTTATTCTATCTATGCCAAGAATTCTGTCACCTGTGAAATAAAATTATCAGTATCTACCAAGTTATGACCCAAACTAAAAAGCTAAAAGAGGATAAATTATTGATGTCTGCAACACTGTGCCTGAATCTCAAGATGATGAATGCTAAGTGATGAAAGACAAGAAAGAGTCTGTTCATTGTCAATGAAAAGAAAATTCAAAATTGTAGGAAGAAATCAAATCATCTGGAGCTGAGTTTAGGGAAAGAGAACCACATATATCTCTGAATGGAGTGGTTTGGAGTAATGTTGACATATGAAATCATGCTAATCTGCAAGTTCAAAAAAAAAAAAAACAACAAAGGGACAGGGAAAACAGCACACAACTGAATAACAACTGAATACAAACAGAACCAACTCAATCAATTAGAATGTCTATCAACAAAAAAAGTAGCAGAGATGGAAATGGAAGTGAATTTACCCAAATATCTGCGCCAAATGCACTCAAACTGGGGAATAAAACTGGGGAATAAAAACTGCAAAATGAAATGCCATTAATTTTTTCATCTTTTTATTTCTATGTTTTGTGTTATACCTGGCAATGCTCAAGGGTTTCTCCTGGCTCTGCACTCAGAAATTACTCCTGGCAGTGCTCAGGGGACAATACAAGATGCCAGGGATCAAACCTGGGTTGACCATGTACAAGGCAAACACTCTACCCACTGTACCATCGCTCTGATCCCCAATAACTACATCTAGATGGCAAAGCCAAATTGAGTAAAAGATGAACCGATAACTTACCGGCATTCTTTAAAGTCTTCAATACAAGACAAAATTCAAACTTATTACAAATTAAGGAAACTACAGTCACATGGTCACAATGTAATATATGATCTTGGAGTGTATCCTTTTTTTCTTAAGGAATATTACTGTTAAGCTGACAAAAAAATAAATAACTCTAGATAAAAGTGTTAAAATATAAAAAATGAGACTTGTTCTAATAACTGGCATGTTATCTTAGGGAGTCTCATGTGCATTTCAAAATCTGATTATATAAAAGTTGGCCACAAGGACACACAGAGTTGATATTATAGTTTACCATAAAATATTAAAGCTGGAGAGAGAGTATGGAATTATGGTGCTTGCCTTACATTTGCCAATTTTAATATGATCTCATTGCGCAGGGTCCTGTGACCACAAGAAGAAGTAATCCCTCAACAAAGAGCCAGAAATAAGCCCTGATCATCACCAGGTGTGGACTAAAACAAAGACAATAAAAGGAATTAAAATTAGCTTCTTTCCTTAGACTCCACAACAGTCTTTCTCTTCAATTTGGGTGGGAGGAGATAGATTTAGAATAAATAGAAATCCCTAGAAAAATGGGTGTATATGTCTTAATATGAAAATTTGTGTATGAGTGTACGAGGAGCCTGTTAAAATTGACTTCTCAAATGCAGACAGAATCTGTAAAAACTAGCTATGTAGCATAAAGTGCTTGGCGACATACCAACTTGGATTAGGGTTTAACAAACACAATCTTTTTCAGTGTCCTTAGGCATCACATCATAGAAGAACCATCTCTTTTTAGTGTAAGGAAACAGTATCAATACAAACAATAATCAATGAAAGAGAAGCCAGTATGTCACTGCAACTGAACTTCTAAAGACTGAGATATGTATTTAAACAGCAAACTAACAGGAAGCAAGATCACCAAGGTCTACATGACTAAACAAGCACCTAAAGTTTGAAGATTTCACTTTAAGCCTAAGGACAACAGAAAAATGTACACAACATACAGAAATGTCCCTCACAAAATACAAATATATGAAAAATAAAATTCGGTATGGGAACATCTGAAAAGGAACAGAACAGAAAGCACTTGATTCCTGATACAATTACAGGTTTATGTCTAATTCTTTAGTAAAGCATCATATTTTTGTAGAAAAATGTTGTGGAAATGTGTAGATTACAAGCCAAATGAGGAGAAATCAAGTTTGGAGTCTGTGCTCCATAGAAAGTTCCGAGCCTTCCTAATAACTGACTGATGCCAGGGTTGAGCTGGTTATATATATATTATAAATATTGTCTTAAGCGAGCTTAATTATCAACTTAGACACCAAAATATATATGTGTACACTGCAAGCAAATGAAGCAATACAAACAAGGCACTCACCTCTTTTCCCTTGAGGCTCGTGACAGTTTTCATGGATGCACGGGCCCCAGGCTGACCAGGAAGACACTATACAGTCTGTCGAGCAAGGAACATAGCAGATCTGAGAGGCCAAGGGTGCAGGTCCCAAACATAATGCATTTTCCACTGGTCTAGAAACTGAAGGACAAAAAGTAATAAGAACCCAGTCACAATTTTTGACATTCTTAGAATTGTTTGTCTTTATTTTTGTGTCTGTCACATCAATTTTATGATTAAAAAGGAAGGCATACAAGCAAAATAGCAAAACACACCTGGTTTCACTTCATGTTTTTAGCATTTTTTGTGAGGTAAGGCAAAACAGGACAGTGAAAAAGGGCAGTTTCTGCTTCACAGACTATTCCCTAGGAATCTAAGAAAGGCTTGAAATACAGATACAAATTATCTAGAGTTATGATTTAAGAAAAATTAAATCTTTTTGAAGCTTTGTGAAGTTTCAAGATGAGTCTATCTAGACTGTATAAATGACCAGGTTGCTGTGCAGAATCAGATTTGAACCCCGAGGTGGGGTGTTTAGCATAACCAATCTACCACTGTGACTCCCTGAGGGATATAGCTGGCAAAGAAACAAGAAAAATGTTTCTTCAAATAAGAAGAAAAATCAGGAACTTGAATTGCAGAATTAGCCAGTGCATGTCAGTTTCATTAGTGAAGCTACACAGAGGCACAGAGTCCAGGGAAATGGAAAATGGCAAACAAAGAGACATCTGGGTGTGTACATGCACCCCGGGAGTCCCAGTGCTGCGTCACTGCAGGAAATAGTGATCTTCATTCCATCAGTGGCATTCAGCAAATGCTTCTCTACCCCCTCTATGCAGATCCATTTAGGGGATTATGAAAATGCCCCATAAAGGACTACTAATATAAGGACTCCTGTCTTGGTGGTTATTATAGCACATAGGTACTGGAATAGTAAGACTTGAAATTAATGCAATGAAACATGCTTAACCTCATTTGCATAGAGCAGACCCACAATTGGACTGTGGAACAAGCCAGAGGTGTATGAGCAAATATTTGAAATGAAGACAATGTTAGTTATGGAATAGCTTGTCCTATTTTCTAAATGCTTATTTATTATTTCCATCCAATTAGGCAGATTAGAACTACTTGAAAGTTAATGAGAGTCACAAAAAAGAATTGGATGGCAAATAACATCTATTTTGCTTCTTAAGTCTTTACGTGATGTAAGATTTAAATCTGCTAAGGATAGCAATAAATCACTGTCAGACAGATCAGTGAACATAAACGGAAACAACAGCAAAATTAAAAATTACCAGCATGAAAAAGTCATAATCCAAGAGGAAAAGGTGTTTATAATGAGCACTGGGCAGACCTAGGTACCCATGTGGCTTGATGGTGGGGCGAGGAGGGAGTCAGAGAAAAAAGGTTAAATAATAATGTTATATTTACAACTAGCCTTTTTACAGCTGACAAAGTATTTTAAGTTGACTTAAAAATAACAGGAGAGGGGTCGGAGGATAGCCCAGCCGGTCGGGCTTTTTGACTTCCACCGTGGCCCATGCCGGTCCGGGTTCGATTCCTGACATCCCATATGGTCCCCCAAGCACCGCCAGGAGTAATTCCTGAGTGCAGAGACAGGAGTAAACCCTGAGCACTGCCGGGTGTGACCCAGAAAGCAAAAAAAAAAAAACAAAAACCAAAACAAAACAGGAGAAAGCAGACTGCCAATGTAATGCCCCATGACAAACAGAAAGACGAGAGAACAAATGTAGAGGGGTATAAAGGTGTGACTTGGGAAGATGCAGATAGGTGATGAGCAGAGATAGAATCACAGAAGACAACATTGGAGGTGGAGGTAGAACAAGATCAGTTGTCATAAATCTGACACTGATGGGCTGAAGGCAATGACTCACTTACATAATAGGGTAGAGGACTTTGAGAAATCGGGGACAAGGCAGGCAGTTACGCCGTGAGTTAATCATGATTCCAGAAAAAAAATGATTCCCTTTGCATGGTACCTACTTTTAAGAAGTTATCAAAATAGATGGTAACTCAAGTAGCTTAGGTTAAAAGGCAGGCAATGAAAGGCACGTTTTGGAGCACAGTATACAAAGAACACTGCATCGTGGGGAGACAGTAAGATAGAAATGATCGGCTCTTGATTCTTAACATGCTTTTCACAAACCCATGTTTGGAGACAAACTAAAACACCTCAGAAATAATGAAAAAGAAAATGGAGTATATGAACTGATAAATCTATATATAGACATTTATGATTTATTTTGGGTACTTGCTATCAACGTAATTTTATTTAGTTTTATGATGTCCATTATATATGTATATATTTATGATGAAAAAGAAAACTTTAGAATTAATTTACACACATATATATAAAAGTTGGATTATATATGTATATATACATATATGTATAATCATCCAAAGTTTAAAAATGAGTAAACTGATATACAGAAATCATCTCCACTTTCTTTTTATATTTTTCTTTGTGTAAAGTTTTGAACCACTGAGTGATATATGGTTACAAAGTAGTTCACGTTTGAGTTTCAGTCATACAATATTCCAACACCTACCCCTTCTCCAGTGTACATTTCCTACTACCGATGTCCCCAATCTCTCCCTATCCCCTTCTTGCCTCTAAGTCAGACAATTTTTGCCCACATTCTTCTTTCTTTCCTTTTTTTGCTTTTTTTTGCTTTTAGGCCCTGTGCTTTACAACTTTGTTACCGAAGGGCTGTCCTGTATGCACGTTACCTCCTTTCAGCACCCACTTCTTGTCCAGAGTTATTTTCAATCGTCTATCATTGACTATCAATTGTCTATCAATATGACTCTTTGTCATAGTGGTCCCTTCTCTAGTCTATCCTAACGTCACTCCCGAACCTCCTACCCCTGTGACATCTTCCTACTTGTTCACACTTTAGGTTTGTAAGCACCAGAACTGTGGTGTGAATGTAGGTGCATCCAGTTTTTCACTTAATTAATTCCCTCTGTGGTCTTGTCATTGAACTTTCATCCTACACTGATTAAGTGCTCACCATATGTTAGCAGTGTGTAAGTTACTAAAGCCAGGTAGTGAGGAAAACAGACAAGATCCTGCCCTCCTGGAGCCAATATGACAAGGTGAGTCAATATTAATCAATCATGAGTCCAGGCGCTCCAATAAGACAAAAACCATAATTCTGCTGCCATTTTAATTTTGCCATAATTGTTTTCCTACTTTATCAGACACACCTTATGCATCTCATTTTCAATACTCAGAAATTACCACAAATCTCTAACCCTAATCCTATTAGAAGTCTAAGACATTAGGTGCCACAATATTTAACTTTAGGATGTGCCATACTTTTAAATTGCAAATCCATCAGTACACTGCCCAGGCACATGGTAGCTCTGCATTAAATTATTTTAGAAACTCCATAACGTCTGTTAGGAAATGATTTGTGTTGACAATGCAACTGTAGAGTGGAAAATTTTCAGGAAGATGATTTTTTTCAAGTTCACACCTTATATTCATTTGATCAATTTTTGGACACATCTTAAGGATTATTGGGAATTGTGAGTTCATTTCTGATCACCTTTGCTAAACACTCATCTTTCAAGCAGTTGATTATATATGGGGGATTATATTGAGGCACTCCTAAACTACAGAAGTTGAGAAGGAGCCTGGTTTGCTAGAGAATAATGAAGTCCTTACTGGGGACTTCTAAGTGACAAACTTGAGGCCCGCAGATGGGGTGAGGCCATTTATCAGAGAGCTAATGCCTCTTCAGCACCTGCTGCTTTGACAGACGGTAGATTCTAATCCATATCGATAATTTTTTTTCAGTCTCAAGGGACATGTCTGAGATGCTTCATTTAGGCCCTGGATCGATGTACTAGGAGCAACCTCTATCTTTCTAAGACCCCAGGGCTACATTTTCTCTAGAAATAAATGATGAGTGAGTCACAAAGCACTTACCAGCTTCAGACCACTTAGGTAGTTTTCTCCCAAAGAAATGTGAACACAGGATATTTCTGTATCTATTGACCATAAAAGCTTGAAGAGAACTTTAGAGCTAATTTACTTTTAGTCATCAACTTTACTAAAATCTGAGGTCAAAAAATCTTACGTGTTCTCTCAGGTTTGCTTAACAAGTCCAAGGTAGAGCAAAGCCTGAGTTTTGTCAAAGAATTTGATTTACCTCTACTTGTCCTCCTTCGTTTTCTTCCATGAGATGAACGGATCAGACAAGACCAATGAGGTCATCTGTACTCTGTTTATAAGCCAAATGATCACAATTGGAGAGAGCCTTTGAAATGATAATCCAAGGAAGCTACTCATAAAAGCTGTGTGATCAACTTAGCCAAGGGAGCATTTGCAATAATTTGATAGTTGGGGCATTTTTAATTACAAGGACTTATTTCTTTTTGGCCCAACTCTATCCATGATGTTATGTTTGCAGGGAGGATTAATGTTTTCCTCTTTACTTGCAATCACTTTTCCAGAACTACACAGTAAAATGACTTTATTTCTATTTACTAAATTGGTTTTCTCTAATGCAGTGAATCCCTTCCTTCAGCATGCACCTGTTCATTCAGGTCTATGCTTGGCCCACTTTCCCAGCTACCTTCAGAACACGTCACCTTGAAACATTCTGTCATTTCTGCACTGTCCAATTACCTGAGAAAAAAGCAATTATCCAATGGCTTATTGGCTATTTAAGTTGTGTAGGCAGCAGAGTTAGTGCCTATATCGACCTCTCATGGCCACTAAGTGTTAAAAAGACAAAATAACATGTATTTTAGATAAACTGAGAACAATACAGAAGTATATTTCTAGGTGCTAAAAATATATTGCAGTATTAAAGCTAATTTTACATATAAAAGTCATTAATACACAGGATGCTTTCATGCCTGATCTAGAGTATTTTCATTTGCAATATGAAATTATTAAATTAGCCTGTCTTGTAAGATATGTGGTAGTTTGGTACTAATGAAAGCAAAGTGGCCCTAAATAATGAATTACTTCATGAGCAGAGTGCTAACTAACAAGGGCAAAATAGGCTGTGAAGGTAATACGTTCACTTTTTTCAAACAAAAATTAAATGTTTTATTTCTACAAAGGTACAAATTTCATGATTTTCCTAATGACAAGGTGATTTCATATGATCATAAAATTAAAATAAAAATAAATTGTAATTAAAAAGAAAATACCTATTATGATAATTAGCAAAGAACTGCCCTGGTAACGAAAATAAGGATCTTTACATTTAATTCTTTGTAGTTAAATCTAACTGTAATCCAAATTAATTTGAATTAATATAGAAACAAATTTGAAAATAGTCATTAAGAGTATTTCCCCCACAAAATGAATTTTGTAAAACCTAAATTTTACTACTTTTTAAAACTCAAGTAGAAATTAAACTGCATCATATAATAATATTTAAGTATGATAAATACAGGATCAAATTCTAGTGTTTAGTTTATCAAAATTTTATTATTGCCTCACCTTAAAATAAAAGGTTATCATAAGAAGTCAATGGATTTTTCTTTCTAAAAATATCTATTAGTCTGAGAAGAATTTTTCTTGTATCACATAGTTGGGATGTTTGTATGATTCTGTGAAAAATACTAAAAGTTTCTGAATTATGATGTTTAAAAGTAAATGTTATGTTTTTTAATTATATTCCAAGAAAAACTGTCAAAAATTAAAAATATTCATAAAAATATGTATTTGGTAAAAAATTAAATCAGTCTTTCCGTATTTCACATAAATCTTCCATAGCATAATGGCGCAAAGCTTTCCTACTATATAGAAAAAATCTTAAAATGGATGAGGGAATTTGTCAAAAGATATTGATTTAGCCAAGATTTTCAAAAAGGTAGAATTCAAAAACAATTAAAGGTGATTTCTGGAACCCCCTAAAATCTGTATTAGCTTTCCTTTTCTAGGGGTACCCAAGTACCTTTTAAATATCACATGCTGTCTTTAGTTGATTTTTTTAATTGATTTACAGAATGACATCAACTTCCACAAAGAAGTTAGACAAAAAAGTTATATTCATTTCAATTTTCTAAATCAAATCTAGATACTTGTAAACCCAGAGAAGATTTTCACTCAAAAAATTTGAGACCTACTCATTCATGGGGTCTCAAAGAAATAACTCAGTAGAAAGAGCAATTTCTCAGATTTAATTCAAAACTAATGAAAGGGCCTACTTATGTAAAAATGCTGCTTTCTAAATGATTTTTTGAGAAACAATATTGCCTCTGACATATTCATTTAGGGAGTACACTGACTTGGCAGAAATTCAATCCACCTTACCGCTAAAATAAATAGGCTTTTCTACAGACTGAAGGAGTCAAATGGTTGAAGGGAAGATAAATAATATTACAATTTTAACCAGAAAGACATTTTCTTTCAAGAAGGTTTGTGTATTATTTGGATTACTTTTTTGCTACTGGGATTTACAAAATAATATATTATTCTTTTAACTTACTGGATAGAATAAAAGCAAGTATGTCTCCTAGCACTTATAGGCAGCTTAATGAATGAAACCATATCTTACTATATTATAACTAATAAAGCTTAATTTTAGCCATATTTTGACTCTCTTGGCAAAGTACTATGCAAGACAATTTTGCTAGTAGATGTGCATATGTACAACAAAATTGGTATCTTAAAAATTAATTCTCACAATTAGAAATAGTAATTGAAACTTGCCATGTCAAAAAAAGTACAAATATTCATTTCAAATAGCAGTTTAAAAATATAGATTGTTATCTCTCTATATCTATATATTAGTGAATTTATTTTACAGCATAGTAACACTATAGACAAAGAAGAAAACCACACTTCAGGATAAAATTAATTGTATTTTTATATTTAGAAAGCATACAGACTTGATAACCAATATTTACACACTAAAAGAAGAAATACTGACCTTCATCTATATAAATCTACTAATATACTTCCATTATCATATAGTCTCACCTGTGTTTTTTTGAAAAAATTTCTCTTTATTTCTGTGACATCTACTAAGAGCTAAAGGGGTGGGTTGGAGATGATGGAAGGAACACAAGCTAACCTAAATGGCATCTTTTACAGAATTAAAAATAACCTAATTGATGGGAGGTCATGAAAAGGACAGTGAAAGACGAGGAAGCGGTCAGGCTCAGAGAATTAAAAAAGACAGAGGCAGGCATGAGAGCCAGCACAGAGATGTCGAAGGCAGAAACAGGCAACACCAAGAGACAATAGTTTAAAACAGAAAGAAAAGTAGACAACAAAATGACAAAAAGAAAGGGGAAAATGAATTAAACACACAAGAAGTTGGGTGAGGACACAATGTGGAGGAAATGAGTGCTTGGGAAGTAAAACAACCAAGAGGCTATTTAAAAACTAAATTTGTCACTAGCCCTAAACTGACCAAAAGTTAACACTTGACCTACTTTGGTGACATAGGAACTGAGGTCTAGTAAGACTCCAACAGGAGGGACTGGAGGGTTTGTATAGGAGAAATAGTGTGTATCTTGCATGGGAACAATCCAGGTTCAATCTCCAGCATGAAAAATCATCCCCCAAACTCTGCCAAGAATGATCCCTGAGCACAAAGCCAGGAATGACCCTCAATATCAGTGGGGTGAGGATCAAATTCCCATACTAAATAATCACACTCAAAAAATCACACTCACATCTCCTATCTCCAGCTGGAGCCAGCACAAGTCCAGAGAAGGCTGAACCTCCGCCAGAGAGAAGCTCCATCAGGGCCATTTCAATGGATCCACATCCATAGATCCTGAACCTGGTTCCCCTTCATGCCCAAACAGGAGTGAGATAAATCTCCAGGCTCCACACCCAGTCTCTGCCATTTCAATAGACCAACACCCATAGCTCCTAAACCATTGCTTGCTGCCACTCCTTGACAAGTGAGATTAATCTCCAGCTTCCAGACCTGACTTCTGCCGTTTCAAATGGCACATTCACTAATTGTGAAGCTTCTGACAGTTCCTCAGCAATTTTCACATGCTGGCAGTTGTGCTTCCCATCACTGAGCGTATAGATGAGTAGGGAAGGAAGAGAGGGAATAGAAATTCCTCAGATAGTCCCAGGGATGCTAACCAAAAAGATGCAACTTCATCCATTCAATGGAGAAGACACGTCAAACTTTAATGAGTGTGTGTGTTTGGGGGGCAGGGGAGGGAGGGACCTGAAATCTCCAATAACATCGACCAATTTAGTACTCCTGAGACAATGACACAGTGATACCATGGCGAGGATGTTTAATAGCTCAAAGAAAGGATGGCACCACAAGTGCAAAACACAGGAGATCTTATCAAAGGTGGAAATTACCACAAACGTGTGGGAGCAAAGGTTAGGTAAGACAGAGAATGGAACAGTGTGCCAATAATTGTCGAAAGTGCTATTACCACATAGAACTAAGCATTAAATACAGGCAAAAAGATACACATGAAAACCTATATATATTACAGTTCACAATATGTAAGAGAAGGAAGAGAGAGAGAAAGAGTAAGAGGGAAAAGAGATAAAGAGCCTGCCATTGAGGCAGGTGAGTAATGGGGGGAGAGAATCGGGGACATTGGTGGTGAGAAATGGGCACTGGTGGAGAGATGGGTGCTGGAACACTGTATGGCCGAAACCCAAACATGGCATTTCTGTAATTATTTATCTCATGGTGGTATAATAAAATATATTAAAAATAATAAAACAAGAAACCGAAATGAGACAAAGATAAGCAGGAATGAAGAATATGGTTAGGATATGAAAAACCTCAAAATAACCTCTGAGCAGCAGATAACAGTAGCTAAGAAAAAGATCAAAGCACTTAAAGATGGAATAGACTAATAGAAAATAACAGGAAATGGAAAAATTCTGAAAAAAAATGAGCAGCATACCAGTGAACTATGGGATGAGTTAGAGAAAAATAATAAAAGAATCACTGAAGACGCTTAAGAACAAGAAAGCAAAATTTATAAAGAAAAAGTACTTAAATAATAGATAACAATTTCCTAAAATTGAGAAATACAGGTGCCGTGATCCAAGTGACCTGAAGGGACCCACTGAATCAGACTCAAATAGGAAGACTCCAAGACACACTATGCTCAGCAAGACAAAACCAAAGATGGAGAAAGAATATTAAAAACAGTGAAATAAAAAAGCTTACATACAAAAGAAAGCTAATAAGATTCATAGCTGATCTATTAGATGGACCCTATAAGCCAGAAGAGAATGAGCGATATCCAACAAAAATTTAATGACTTGAAAGTATCAACCAAGAATACTCTATGCAAACAAATTGCCATTCAGATACGAAGGAAAGAAAATTTCAGGGGACAGTCAACAGTTTATAAAAGTAATAGTGTTGAAACCAGTCTTGCAAGAAGCATTAAAGGAGCTTCTTTAAAAGGCAAGACAAATTCCTCAGCACTTGGCATTGAGTACAGCATTCACTCATGGGGCCTACTCTTACCCTCTACTAGGTTAAGGGGTTTTATTTTCCTTATATCCTATTAATGGATTGTATGAGGTCACAATAATGAATTAACATTTCATTTATACAGAATGTTTTATATATATATAAACAGGCTTTTTAAATATTCATATAGATTTTTATTATCGCCTTTACTTAGTAATACAGGCACTTAAGCTACATTTAATATAATATATCCTAAAACATAGAGGTTTTTGTTTAAACTGCTATGGTCTACAATTTTGTGGAACTGCAGGAGATTAGCTCTCTTCCCCTATAAATGAGCCACCACCTCGGGATAATGATAAAGGGAAGCAGGCACTTTAGTGATGAATGTGATGTAACCGTGAAAAGTTTGATTAACAGTATGGTAAATACTGATACCTCAATATTTCTTTTTAAGACAAGCTGCATTTGGAACAAAGGGTTATGATAAGAACTTGAAATGGATCACCAAATCCCTTCAATTCCCTTTCCCTTGACAATGCCATAGCAAGAGACTCTTTATTTCCATAAAAAGCCCCAGAAAGAGAGACAGTTTAAGATAAAACCTATAAAACCAACTCTGCAAAGGCAAGTAGGTGTTTCTCCTTTCTTAACAAGAGGATGGCCCATGTCATCAGCTGAGATGTGCATGCTCGGATCTGTCCCCTCTGTAGAAGACAACATTCTCTCTTGATCACATTACACTGACTCTCATTCCTTCCTCATAACCTCCTAATAAAGCTGCTTCACTTCAATATTCATTCTTCCTGAAGTTAATTTTCTGTGAGGGAAGACGTGGAACCGAGAAGCCAGGGTATGATTTCGAACTATAACTTGCCTTTTTCTACAAAGAGCAGTTCCTTGCTCCAGACCGAATTTCATTGTATTCTGAGAAATCTGGTGGTAAGGATCATTCCCCATGCTGGGCAGAACAAGTATAGGACCTGGGCAGGGTTTGACCACCACTTCATGGTGTTGGTGAGAAGTTATGTCTATACTGTTCACACTCTCATCAGTTTGGGGTTTCACCAGGCAGTTCCCCGTGTGACGGAGGTGGGTAAAGACAGAAACACTGTCTCCTGTCTCAAGGCTGCTGCTCTCTCCTCCCCACTTCGTTTAAGTCACCAGCAACGGTGAAAGACCTTTTGCACCTAATATATTTGTTGGCTTGTGCTACTTTATATTTGCAAATATTTAGCACTGAATAACCTAATCCAACTTTAAAAGAAGGCTCATGGGATTCACCAGATCCTTAAGTAGTTATAGGAATAAGAAGCTACACAATAATGTTTAAATGTGGGGCCAGACCTATAGCCCAGCGGGTAGAGTGTTTGCCTTGCATGCAGCCGGCCTGTGCCGCCCGGGTTTGATCCTCGGCATCCCATATGGACCCCGAGCACCGCCAGGAGTAATTCCTGAGTGCAGAGCCAGGAGAAACCCCTGAGCATTGCCGGGTGTGACCCCCCCAAAAAAAAAAAAAAAAAAGTTTAAATGTGTAATGATGCATTCTTTTGTATGAGAAAATGGATTATAAATTTGTACAAGTCAAAAAAAAATTAAGAGTAAGAAAATCTGTAAACTGTGTTGCAAGCTGCAATGTAACCTCCACCCTATTAGGACTAGACATATGTTACAAGTCCTATATTATATTTAAAGCAACTGGAATACTGCAAAATCAAGCCAAGCATTGGATCATAAATAGAGAAGTTAGCAAAAGTACAGCAAAGATTTATAAAATCTTTAAATTTAAGAGAATCTTGATGTGTGTGTCGGGAAGTCAATATTCTGAATAATTTATGGGATTTGATTTTGAAAACCTGATTTGATAGGCAAAAATAATCATTAAAACACACATTAAATTACTGCTACCTATGTGAATTGGATAAATCTCTTAACAATCGAGGAGCTGTAAAGAAAAACTATTCCAATCTCTGTTAAATTATCTTCCCCTGAAAAAGCCTTTGTAAACATGTTTTATCTAATATCTTCTTCCTCATGACATTTTCGCACCACAAATATTATGTATGTATGTACATTATTTACATAAACATTGACTATATTTTTTCATCCTAAGAACTACATTTGTCCCTTGGAGGAAAATCACCAACACTGAGAATACATGAAATGGGAAACATCAAACTTACATAGTATGCTAAGCAATTTGTAACTTGCATATTGTGATTGAATTGACATGAAATAATCTCCAAGTACTATTAGTAACTTTCCAGTCATAAAAGAAAATTTGAAAATTAAATAACTACCCAGGTTTGTACATTTGGTAAGTGAGAGACATGACTTAAAGACTAGCAGTATGGATCTGATTTTCCTTCTTCAATACCACATTCGATTCTTCCAGATTAAAGTTCTGATTTTTGTTTGTTTTTATTGCACACCTGTCTGTGCTTAGAGTTCATTTCTAGCTCTGAACTCAGGAATCCCAACAGGAGGATCTCGGGGGACCATCTGAGGTGCCGGGAATAGAATCTATGTTGGTTGCATACAAATTGAGCACCTGCCTGCTGTTTTATCTCTCCTGACATCAAGATCTGAATATTTTAGGAAAATCATACATTCTAATAGCTCTATAATGAAGTGTACCCTGTTAATCTGGCCATAGGGTTTTTCAAAACCTATGTATGCTATATTGACACTTGCTTTATAAATGATAGGCCTTTAGTACATCTAACTTTAATATATCCAAAAGAAAAGCACTTTTCCTTAAGTGTCTAAAATATTTCATAGTAATAATTTATGTAAACACTTTTTTTCCAAAAAAGTTTTTGAAATGTAATTTTTGCATTTCAGAGTGTGATAAGAACATGAAACATGAAATTTACCATCTTAACAATTTTTAGCCTTGGCCAGCCACCCCAGCAGAGCCTTGCAACAAGCTAGACGACCCACCACTCCATGAGGGCCGCCATTTTCCACATCCGGACTTTCCTCTTGTCAAAACTCCACCCAGCAGAAGAGCCTATTATGGCGGGCTAGCACAGCTGCTTGCGGCTGTGCGGTTCATCAATAAATGCTGGATTTAGAGGTGACTACAAGAGTATGCCACCTGCATGGCAGAGCTTGGCAAGCCTCCCGTGTCGTATTTGATATGCCAAATACCAGTAATAATTATAGACCTCATTCCCATGACCTGATGGGAATGAGGTTCGAGGCTCTTTATGTTCCTGGAGCAAGCAAATGCCCTTGGACTCTACTAGCATGAGAAAGGACATATGGAGATGTTACTGGTGCCTGCTTGAGCAAATCGAAGATGAACGGGAGGACAGTGATACAGTAATACAGTGATGCATGCTAAAAGTTGGAATCTATATATTGATATCATCCCTACAATGAGCAAGGATAATTCTCTTACCAATAAGATAACCTATTTTCTGGTAAATTATAATGTATGCAGAGATCACAGGCAATCTATATGTGTGTACTAAATATGCAATAGATTTTATAATCATTATTTAGCTTAAGTAATTGTTATGCTATTAAAACTTTCTTGAGGGCGAAGTGATAGCACAGTGAGTAGGGCATTTTTATTGCATGCAGATGAATTGAGTTTGATCCCCAGAATCCCATATGGTCCCTTGAGCACCACCAGGAGTAATTCCTGAGTGCAGAGCTAGGAATAACCCCTGAGCATTTTCGGAGTTACTTAAAAAAAGCAAATGTCACTTGTCACTTGTCTTCCCATTGTTCATCAATTTGCTCAAGTGGGCGCCAGTAATGTCTCCATTCATTGGGAATGAGGTCCATTATCGTTAGTGTTTTTGGCATATCAGATACACCATGGGTAGCTTGTCAGGCTCTGCCGTCACTCTGGGTTTATCCCAGGGGGCCCAGTCTTTTTCTATGTCAGACCATCAACTATCCAGGGCCCACGGAGCAGAACCCTGGGTGTAGATAAGCCTGTCTCCTATCTGCCACCTGTCGATGCATCTGGGCACCACAGCCACATGTGCAACACCTCGAGGGGCATAAAAAGCAAAAATTGGGGCCGGAGCGATAGCCCAGTGGGTAGGGCATTTGCCTTGCATGTGGCCAGTCTGTGCCGGTCTGGGTTCCATCCTGGGCATCCTATATGGTCCCCGAGCACCGCCGGTAGTAATTCCTGAGTGCAGAGCCAGGAGAAACCCCTGAGCATTGCTGGGTGTGACCCCCAAAAAAAGCAAAAAAAAAAGCAAAAATTAAAATAATTAAATAAATAAACAAATAATAATTTTTTGAGAAGGTGCTGTTCTTTAAGTATTTAAATTTACATATTCTTCAGAACAATAAAATATATTCAAAATATTCTAATTGTCTTCTATGAAGTCTAAATTTGAAAAGAATAAAAATAAGATAAAATTTATTTAAAGCACCATTATTCATATTAAAATCATTATGAAATTATGAATTATTAAGGCAAGATAAACATTAATTTTTCAAGTATAAATTTGTATGTTTTAAATGGGTACATACATTATCATTTCAATGTACTATATTTTTTATAAAGAAACAGGCATAGCAAATAATACTTTATTTTTAACATTTGTGTTTAATAATATTTTGTTCAAGTCAACAAAGTTCAAGGATAAGGCGTTTTTATGAAGACTATGAATTGAAGGAGAAAAGAACTACAAAAGATGTGTCTTGGTGGCTAAAATAATTTCAGAGTTTTGGCAGTAGTAGAGAGTGCAATTTGATACGATGTTGTGAAGTCTTCCCGAGTATCCTGGGGAACAGGCTGTAGCACGCTTTCCATGCACCACCAACATTTTGTCTATCTAAAACCACCTTGCTTCCAACATGGCCACACAAAAGTCAATGATGTCCCAGACTTGGAAAACCACCACTCAACCTTCTTTCTTGACACATATTCAGGAAAGTCAAAGGAAGTCTATAAGGCAGCAAAGAATTTTGAGAAAAATATCTAATTCCTTAATATCTTTATACATTTAAATAATAACACATATTGAGTTAAATCCCAAGTGCAATATATATTTTATGAAAAGCACAATATTTTCTTACTCAACATTTAATATACAGTCAACTACAGAAAAGATAGTAGGTATTTAACAAACATTGAACATAGAAAGGAATAAAAAATGAAGAGACATGAGTTGAATTAAAACAAGTATTACATTTTTGAAACTCATAGATTTGAAGCATGTTTAGACAAGAATGGAAAAAGCTGAGGAATACTGATACACAGGATGCGACACAGACTTGCACAGGCTGAAGTCACTAAAGTCACTCTGGTAGTGGAGGGCTTGGGGCTATCAGCTAGTCCATGTTACTTTTCCCAAACTACAATTCATAGTTTATGTCTAAAGGGTCTATACTTCAAATACCACTGCCTTGTAGAGAACACATTTTCCTAATACACACAGTGACAAAATTTATATTGCTGTGGCTCTGTATGTGTACAGTCCTAAGGAATAAGAAGTACCTGGAGAGTCAGGTTGGTTTATAAGTTCTAAGTTAAAAATAAAATTTCTAAGGCACAAATCACTATGAGGTATATCATATGAGAAGTTATTAAAAGAATGTAAAAGAATGTAAATAAAACATTTTAAAAACTAAAGAAATATTTTCAGGGGCCAGAGCGATAGTCCAGCAGGTAGGGCATTTGCCTTGCACGCAGCCGGCCTGTGGTGGCCCAGGTTCGATTTCTGGCATCCCATATGGTCCCCGAGCACCACCTGGAGTAATTCCTGAGTGCAGAGCCAGGAGTAACCCCTGAGCATCGCCGGGTGTGACCCAAAAAAGCAAAAAAAAAAAAATATTTTCAGGTGACTAATCCAAAAAGAAAATACGAACATTGTCCCACAGCAATCAAACAATAGAATATGAAATAACTAGTAAAAGCAAAAGAGCTGCTACTTGCTTTCCCTGTGCCCAGCCAATCATGAGGCACCCGGGAGGCATGGCGGGTTCTAGCCCTGGCCTGCCAACCCAGCAGAGCCTCACAACAAGCCAGACGACTCCCCCCACCCCGACTCCATAGGGGCTGCCATTGTCTACATCCGGACTTCCCTTTCGTCACAACTCCACCCAGCAGAACAGTCTATCACAACCTGGATCATCGACACTCACTCTGCAGCAGTTTTTTTTTTTTTTCAATCCAGCCCAGGTATACTGAACCAGAGACTCTCAGACATAGGGCAGGGCTGCTACTTGCTCTCCCTGTGCCCAGCCACTCATGAGGTGGCCGGGAGGCATGGCGGGTTGTAGCCCTGGCCTGCCACCCCAGCAGAGCCTCACAACAAGCCAGACAACCCCCCCGACTCCTTGGGGGCTGCCATTTTCCACATCCAGACTTCCCTCTCGTCAGAACTCAACCCAGCAGACCAGACTATCACAGCCCAGCTCGCACGGCCGCTAGCAGCCATGCGATTCATCAATAATTGCTTTATTTAGAAGTGACTACAAGAGTATGCCACCAGCACGGCAAGCCAGACAAGCTGCTCGTGTCGTATTTGATATGCCAGTAACATTTATATTAGGTCATTCCGATGACCTAATATAATGGTTTGAGGCTCTTTATGTTCCTGGAGCAAGTGGATGCCTTTGGGTTCTACTAGTATGAGACAGGACATATGGAGATATTACTGGTGTCCACTCTAGCAAATAGATGATCAAGGGAAGATAGTGATAGTGAATAAAGCAAAAATTTCTTAGGTTCATATATATGGAGTACAGCTTTTTAGAAATAAAAACTGAGAGAGTCATGAAAACTATGGTGTTTTTTAAGAGGCAAGTAATTGAGGCTTCATTAAAGAAGCTCAAATTATTTAATAACTTTAAAGTTCAAAAGGTCACAGAGAAGGAACATGAAATTTTTTCATATTATGTCAATTACATGCATAGTTTAAATTTTATTTGGATGGATTTTTTTTTTCATTTTATGGGCCAAAGTAATCAGTATTCAGGGTCACTCCATACTATGCTCAGAGGTCACTCCGGTGGTGCCTGGGGAACATGGTGTGTGGGGATGAAACCTAGATCTGCTATGTGCAGGGCAAGCACCTTACTCAGTGTACTATCTCTCTAGCTCCAAAAAATATTGTTGCACATGCTTATTAAAATGTGAAACGTTGTAAATGAATACCATTTTTTAGCAAACTTTTTGGGTAACAGTTTAAATAAATCTATTACTTTATATTAAAATCTGAGGGGCCGGAGCGATAGTCCAGTGGGTAGGGCATTTGCTTTGCACGCAGCCAACCCAGGTTCGATCCCCAGCATCCCATATGGTCCCTCAAGCACTGCCAGGAGTAATTCTTGAGCGAAGAGCCAGGAGTAGCCCCTGAGCATTGTCAGTGTGACCTAAAAACAAACCAAAAATAAAATAAAATAAAATCTGAGTTCATGGCACTCAACACCTCAACGCTTAGCAGACAATGGTGACTATACCTACCACTAGCATTAGTTGAAGTCTAGAACCTCAAGTTTGGGCAGTGGCATCGCCTGCTCTAGAGGAGAAATATTTCACCTTTGACGTGGATAAGCTTTCCAAGCATACTCCTTGCATCAACACCAAGTATCAAAAACACTAATTTGAAAAGATATATTCACATATTTATTCATCGCTGTATCACTTATAATAGCCAAGATATAGAAAACACTCAAGTGCCCAATCACAGACGAGTGGATAAAGAAATGTTGGTAAAAATTCACACTGGATTACTACTCAACTATAAAAATTGACATACTAAATTTTTAAATCAAATATTGACTACAGGGTGGAAAGACTTAAAAGGTATCATGTTAAGCAACATAAGACAGAAGGAGAGAGACAAAAAACTAGATGGCCTCACTCATGTGTGGTAAATAAAGAGGCAAAGCAGGGGAAACAAATAACATCCAAACTTTCAAATTCTAGAAAAGAATGAGGCAAACAGGCAGGAAAGGATAGCTGTGGTGGAGAGAGAGTAAGGGGTCAAGGGACCGAGGAACGCAATTTACAGATATTGGCATTTTGATTGTAAGTGTACTGTAGGGATATCATGCACCTATAAAATTTAAACAATGAGGACAATAGCAGTCTTATTGGTGCTAGCATTATTATTATTATTTTTGAAGTAATTTTAAATTGACAGAATGTTACCAAAAAGGTGAACGGAAGTTGTGTATTCATTTTATTAATTTATCTCCATGTAACCTTCTTCAACTATAAAATCAAAGTAACCAAACATAAAATTTGGCCTTGTATTTGTGTATGTGTGTGTGTGTATGTGTGTAAAAACTTTCTTGGGCACTATTTGTTATTATTTTTCTATTTGATTTTTAAATTTTTCTTTTTTTTTTTTGGGTCACACCTGGCAAGGTTCAGGGGTTTCTCCTGGCTCTTCACTCAGGAATTACTCCTGGCTGTGTTCGGGGACCATATGGGATGCCGGGATTGAACCCGGGCCTGCATGGACTGGCCGTGTGCAAGGAAAACGCCCTACCCACTGGGCTATCGCTCCAGCCCCCTATTTGATATTTTTAAGGTGCTTGTGGCAGTGCGGTTCATCAATAAATGCTGGATTTAGAGATGACTACAAGAGTATGCCACCGCACAGCAGAGCCTGGCTAGCTACCCGTGTCGTATTTGATATGCCAAATACCAGTAACAATTATAGACCACATTCCCATGACCTGATGGAATGGTTTGAGGCTCTTTATGTTCCTGGAGCAAGCAGGTGCCCTTGGGCTCTACTAGCATGAGACAGGACACATGGAGATGTTACTGGTGCCTGCTCCAGCAAATTGATGATGAACGGGAAGACAGTGATACAGTGAAGGTGAATAAAATCTTGCTTAGTGCTAGAGTACATGAGTTGTATATATGAGAGCCCAAATTCAATCCACAGCATGGCAAAAAAAAATCACAAATACCCATTTAATGAGAATTTTTTTTAATATTTTCTTTTGGGGTTTCATTTTTTCTTTCTTTCTTTTTTTTTTTTTTTTGCTTTTTGGGTCACACCGGCGATACTCAGGGGTTTCTCCTGGCTCTGCACTCAGGAATTACTCCTGGCGGTGCTCGGGGGACTATATGGGATGCCAGGGATCCAACCCGGGTCGGCATGGGCTGGCTGCGTACAAGGCAAATGCCCTACCCACTGGGCTATCGCTCCGGCTCAAATGAGAAATTCTTTCATACTATCATTATGAAACCATTATTAGGAGGAACAAACATATATTTATTCCCGTTCCTTAATCTTACATTTTTTTTCTGCGTGTGTGTGTGTGTGGGTGGGGGGTTGTGTGTGTGGGGGGGGGGGAGAGTACTCCAAAGACTCACTATCAGGTACCTGCTATGACTGTATCACCTTCGACTTTACCTCACTGCAGTCTGACCATCAGTGAATAAACTCAGCACACTGCATCACACTGGCTCAATACTTATATACTTCTTGTATCACAACTACCTAAATATGTTTCTCACATCAATAGCCTAACTAGAACTTTCAAAAGGGTGGATCTCATGCCTTGCATACAAAGGGCCCCAGGGTTTTATCCTCAGTACTATGTACTCCTGGCCCATGAGGGAGTCGTCTGCTTCAAAAATGAACAGCAGATCCTCTCATTACTTATTCTGATTATTTCAAGTGAAGAAAATTATCAGCAGCAAAATTTTGCATATGCTCTGTTAGAAGAGTGGAGCTGACTAAATGCAAGCTAGTTACCATTACTGAAAATAACTCATGCACATACCCTACTGACCTTCAATCAACAGCAACCTGCCCCTACAGCAGAGGCTGCATATTAACATATGCAGTTACACTTAGTGAATAATTATAGGATGGACTTTAAGCCGAAAATGAAAGAAATAAAATGACCAATATGAAGCTGCAAAATGGACAGGCTGCTGAAATGAAAGGACATAAAACAACAATGAACTATGTTTATTAACACATAGATAAAATACTCAGAAACATATTATTAAAATAATAGAAACCCTCTAAAAGTATAGAATTTGTAATATGACAAAAAGCGGTAATCAAGATAAAATGAATAACATCAAAATTTGCCTTGCTAGCTAGAATACTCAATCCAATTATGACACAAAATCATCTTCAAAAACCCCTCTATTTGATATTTAAAAGGTGTAAAAATTAAAATGTTTAATAATTTGAGAATATACCAATTTTGTTTACATTTTCTCAGTGCAACAGCTAAACTCAGTTGCTTAGAAATCAATGAATCTAAACATATGGTGGGCAACTCCGGGGATACACAGATACGAGATGGAGTAAGAAAAGT
The DNA here is from genome assembly GCA_021461705.1 of Cryptotis parvus. Taxonomy (NCBI): domain Eukaryota; kingdom Metazoa; phylum Chordata; class Mammalia; order Eulipotyphla; family Soricidae; genus Cryptotis; species Cryptotis parvus. The sequence goes on from JAJIBD010022914.1 coordinate 90,595, forward strand.
AACCTTTGGAGAGAATGATATATTCGGCCAATCTGTTAAAGTACACGGACAGGGTACATTATTATTCTAGACTTAAATTACAAACTTTCCCTAAAGGTTGTAAATGATTCCAATATTACAAAATAAAATATATAATGAGGGAATGGAAAAAAATCACTCAGCATTAATAGCCACCAGGAAAATACAAGTTAAACCAACCATAAAATACCATCATATTCCCATTCACAAAGTCAAAAGTAAGAAGAATCAAATGTAAATAAGGATATAAAGCAACCACGACATCATATTTATGTATAAATAATAGATACTAAATATAGTATAATCTATTTGGGAAGCATTTGAAAGTTACTCACCTTTTTAAATTATACCTACCCTGCAATTATATAATAATTCTTATAATAGGAATTTACTTAAGAGAAATGGAAGAATCATTTTCACAAAACTTTGTGCAAAAAAGTGTTAATCAAAGCTTCATAAATAGTAGTGAAAAACAATCCTGATCTCCATTGAAAGACAATGGAAAAACTGTCCCATATTTAGACAATGGAATCTGATTCAGAATAAAAAAATAACAAGGATGTAATAATTTCCATGGAATACTCTGGTATGATTCCATTGATATAAAACCCTAGACCAGTATAAACTAATCAAAGATTACAGAAATTATAAAATTGGTGACTGGTAACATCTGGGGTTTAGGAGAACAAGTATGACAAAGAATGGCTATGGAAATTTAAGGGGTAACAAATATTTCTTGATAGGCATGCATAAAAATATACACTCATCATCTGCACATTTATTATTAAAAATGAAACAGATCTCAAATACAAATCACGGACTTCTTAAGATAAAATGAGAACTTCAGTTTTGCCAATCATCTGTAGGGAATATCATTCAGTGAAAAGAACACCTAGAAAATTCTATTGGCAGCAAATTCATAGTTGAAATTGTAAAGACAGAACAGAAGAGAACTTCTATCCCAGGGCAAAGTCTGACAAATAAGAAGTTATCACTTGGTGTAGACATGATGGGGATATTGGCAGAAAGCAATTTCAGTGGGATTAAGTGAGATTCTTTCCCCTACAGCCCCATTTAGTGGCAATATACAGACACTATATTACAAGTCCTCAAACTTTTGATTTGCTAAATGCAGAATGGTTTACACAAAAACAATTTCATTGCCTTGTTAAACATTTAGGAGAAAGTAGAAAGCTTAAAAATGAAAGAATTTAAAGAAGCCACCACAGACATTTATCTGGAAAATGAAATTAAGACGAAAGGAACTTCTAAGAAATAAGAAATAGTATTAATTTGAATTCCCTGCTTTTTCATGTGCCCCTTTAATGTTGTATCATATTTCCCTAAATCCACTGGTCTGATTCTCATTGCAAGATGGACACGTGTCCAGTGAAGAGCATCATGTGGCTGGTTTAGTTCCTCCCAGTCTTCCCTTGAGGTTCTGTCAGGGTGTGTGATAAACACAGAGCTATGAACTAACTTGTACCTTAGAAATGAGACGGATCTGAATCCAGAAATGTAAACCCCAAGAGCAAAATTAAATTCAAGGGATAAATATATTAATGCAACATACATTCAGATATAGCCTACCCCAAAAGAATTATACTCCTGAAAATACAAGAATCTCAAAGAGGCTTCAACAATATAAAATCCCATGATAGCCCGTGGCCCTGCACAGGCAGCTCTTTAATGAGCACTATTTTACAGGCACAGATTTCAAAAGAACGAAAATGAATTACTAAGGACTTCAGTGAGATATTACAATAATATTACCAGTAAAAATCATCTCAGGATAAATTGAGCTTATAAAATTGAGGAGGAAAGGAGGAAAATTCAGAGAGGGAAAGAGACACTTCTCGTTGAATATACAAAGGGATTTACATAATTCCTAAATGGCTGTAGAGCAAGCCACAATATGTAAGAAGAGAGAGAGAGAGAGAGAGAGAGAGAGAGAGAGAGAAAGAAAGAAAGAGAGTAAGAGAGAGAGGAAAAGGAAAAGTACCTGCTGGGGAGTCAGGTTGCTACAGGGGAATTTGGGGGAATCGGGGTGGGAATAGGGCACTAGTGGAGGGTGAGCTAGAACACTGTATGGCTGAGACCCAATCATGAACATTTTTGTAATTGTATAGTGCATGGTGGTATAACAAACTTTTTTATAAAACACGTTATAGCTTAGTATAATTCTCTTAAGTTGTGGAATGTTTTTTCCTAAAACGTGAGCTTTTCTATATAGATTTGAGTGGTGTTTGTATAAATCTGTTATATGACTCTTTAAATTGTCCTGTTAAATATAAAAAAAATTGTATGCTAAGGAAAGTAAAAGTGGATGAAACTTTTCAGCTTGGGGAAACAGAATAATGAGGTACATGAGTAAGAATGGCAATGACAGTTTAAGAATTAACATTTAATTAACATTTTTTAAGGAGAGGAACAAATCTGAGTATTCTTACGTTAACTATTCCAAAGAATACTAGTAATAGATTCATGAGGCAAGAGTTATTATTTGCCTTATTTGAGCTTCAAAGCAAGCTGAGTTTCATAAAAGGCAAATTCATCTATACCACACAGCTCAGGAGGGATGGCAAGTGTCTGCCGGCAGCATCCTGAGTCCAGAAGTGGTCACTTAGTAACCATGCAGCAATTTTCCTTTCAGCTCATGTTTGCTCATTACCGAAATTTTTGTCAACACTGAAACGGGTAGAAATAACTTGGTAGGGAAGGGATCAAAATACAAAAAGATCAGAGGATTTTTCAAAATCAAATTAGCCTGTAGTCCAGGGAAATTGAATAAGGAAAAGGGCTGTATGTAACCAATGCCTCAGCCACCACTAAGATGAAAGACAAGGGCCCCAGGCTCACCTTTTCATTTCCTTATCAATCAAAACTATGCAGCCGTTGCTGCAGGTGCATGTGGAAGCTTGGCACCCAGAAATGGAAGCAAGGATGCCAGCACGCTGATGTCCTTCCTTAGGATGCTGGCATCATCCTCTAGAGTGCTGTAGTCACCTCAGGCAAGGGTCCTGCTAATGCAAGTTTGGATGCAAGATCCTTAATTTCCACAGTTCCTCTCAATAGGAGGCCTCTGATATGTTAGAGGAACTAATCAAATGCAATTTAGGATTCCACAAAAAAAAAAAGCCTAAATCTAACACATAACAAGACACCGGCAAATCAGCATCGGAGTGTCCATTCCCACCACAGAGAATCATCTTGATTGGCATTCTTTCCCCAGAGTAAATGTTCTATCATTCATGGCACTTTTCTGAAATAGTTCTTCTCCTAGAGTCAGTGGTTAGTTAAGAACTTGAACTCAGGGGACCAGAGTGGTAGTCTAGTGGGTAGGGCATTTGCCTTGCATGTGGCCAACCTGGGTTTGATCCCGGAATCCCATAGGGTCCCCCATGCACTTCCAGAAGTAATTCCTGAGTACAGAGCCAGAAGTAACCCCTCAGCATTGCTGGGTGTGGCCCAAAAAGGAAAAAAAATAATAGAAGAACATGTACTTAGACTACTGGTTAAAAAAACTATGGTACATGTATGTAATAAATACTATGCAGCTGTTAGGAAGAATGAAATCATGAAATTCACTTATAAGTGAATGGACATAGAGCATCATGCTGAGTGAAATGAATGCGAAGGAAATGGACAGACATAGAATGATGGCACCTGTTATGGGGATATTAAAAAAGAAAACAAAGTATGAGACTAAGACCCAAGGACCATAGAAACAAGAGTCAGGCGTATTGGTCCGCAGTTGGAAGCTGGCCTCAAATGCTGGGGAAGAGATCCGTTCAGATAGAGAAGGGACCACTGATGGTTAGAAGTAATTTGAAAGTGATAGCTCTGGATGGGAGATGCATGCTGACAGCGGGTAAAGGATCAAGCATAATGGCTTCTCAGCATCTGTGCTGCAAGCCATGAGGCTCAAATGGAGAGAGAAAGGGAGAGAGGGGGAAGCCTAGGGGGGACGAATTGAATGCACATAGATACTGGGGACATTGGTGGTAAAGGTACACTGGTGAAAGGATAGGTAATGGACTACTACATGTCTGAAACTCGATCATGAACAGCTTCCTAACTATCTCATGGTGATTCAATCTAAAAAATTACTGAAAGAATTAAATAAAAGATTAAAACTCTTAGAGCCCTAGGGGAGAGAGGGAGAGAGGAGAGAGAGAGAGAGAGAGAGAGAGAGAGAGAGAGAGAGAGAGAAAAGTCCAGTACCGGGTCATGAAACCTCTGGTGCCTAGGCCTGAGGGCCAGCACGAGGGCCAGAAGCAGGGCCACAGAGCCTAATGCCTGGGTCTGAGGGGCTAGCACCAAGGCCACAGGGCCACAGGGCTACAGGGCAGCAGGGCAACAGGACAAGGCCAGAGCCCAGAGGGCTGGCCTGACAGAGAAAGACCAGACCCATGGCGCCGGCCTGAAAAAGAAAGGTCCTGAAAAGAGAGGACCTGGTGGAGAGGAGAAGAGACATAGAGACAGAAACAGAAATAGAAATAGAGATAGAGAAATAGAGACAGAGAAATAGAGACAGGGAAATAGCGTAACAGAGAAATAGAGATAGGGAACAAAGAAACAGAGACAGAGATAAAGCAAGAGAGAAAGAAAGAGGCCCTGAAAAGAGATTCCCTGAAGAGAGAGGACCTATGAAGAGGCGTCCTGAAAATAGAGGTCCTGACAGAGGACCTTAAAAAGAAATACCCTGTACAGAGAGCTCCTGAAGAGAGAGACCCTGAAGAGAGAGCTTGCTGGATACCCTGCCGGGAGAGAGAGAGAGAGAGAGAGAGAGAGAGAGAGAGAGAGAGAGAGGTCCCTGGAAACCAGTTCCTACAGTGAGGTGGAGGGAGGACTGAGAAAAGGCAGATTAAAAAGGAAAGCTTTAGGAGTCTGTGGTCTTGTTCCTTTATCTGTCAGTCAGGGAATGGTCATTGGCCCCAGACACAGGTCAGAGACTTCAATGGATTGTGAGTACTGCCGGGGGACACAGATAGGCGCCAGCTTCTGCTGCTTTAGTTACCCCCTGACCTGAGTACTTTTGGGGTCCTTAGGGGTCCCCTGCGCCCCTATGGGGGTGCTATCCTTCCTTTTCTTGAGCCCTGACACTCCACAGTGCTATATGAGATTCAAACCATGCGTAAGCAATGACAACAATAGGTCTATTACTGTTAGCTCAGAAACACTTTATCCGTGTGCAAAATGGGGGGTGCTGAAATAGTCTCATACAATTTTTCTCAAACATGTCACTGACTACATCTCCTGGCAGTGTCATTCACAAAATAGCACCAATGTATATCAGTCATTGGTGCCATTTCTAGTTTCTAGGGGATCCTATCTACGGCCATACCACCCTGAAGCGCCCGATCTTGTCTAGGGGATCCAATTTTCCAGATCTATGGCTGAACAAACTAATAACATAGATTTTTTTGTTTTTTGTTTTTTTGGATCACACCCAGTGACACTCAGGGGTTACTCCAGGTGTACACTCAGGAATTACTCCTAGCAGTGCTTGGAGGACCATATGGGATGCTGGAGATCAAACCGGGTCAGCCGCATGCAAGGCAAATGCCCTACCTGCTGTGCTATCACTCCGGCCCCCTAATAACACAGTTGGCAGCCACATAGTGACTAATAGATATTTGGATCTTTGAAAGTGCTCCTGATGCAAAGGAGTTGTGCCATACCATGCATGTGTACTGCCAAAGTGGTGTACAAAATAAGTCCCTCAATTGATAGCGAAGTCATATTTTGATGAGATGATTTTCACGTTAAATGTAATATGATTTTTCATGCTGAAAATGAAAAGATTTAAAAAATGCAGTCCAATTATTTTTTCTTTTTACCTTTTCTTGCTACATTGGGTAAAATAAAATGCTCTTTCTTTAGTGTTTAATTCACTTGTTTGATTTCTTGTGGGTAACACTGGTCAATGCTCAGTGGTCAATGACTGATACTAGGGAAACATGCATTAGGTACGAATACCTGAAACCAGGATCCTGCATTCAAGCATGTGCTCCAGCCTATTGATAGATCTTCCTACTAGATCTCTTTATTTTAATATGAAAATATAGACAATTAAAAATTCTGTATATGACGCACATATGTGACTTGCATCAGATTTCTTTTGGAAGAGGTTAATCAAGATGGTGCCATGAACAACAGCAGATATATCTGACAGAATACAAGAAATAGAGTCTCTACCCCAGGCCTATTAAGAATCTGTATTTTAAAAGACACCTAGGTATTATTCATGCTCATTAAACTTGGAGTTCCAATCAAAAGGCAAAGCAGTTAACTGCCCCTCTTCGCTTCATAACCAAGCCAGGAATCTCTATGTACTTATTAGAGAAGCCAAAATCCTAATGATATGATCACCTTCATTTCAATCTCCATAAAATAAAATTTCTACTCCCCACTTCACTGAAGGAACTCTGTCCCTCCATGGTGCTTTAAGATATTTTAAATCCCAGGAACACCTCATTCGTAGATACCTGCTTGCAAGCTTCAGACTAAGTCTCATTTTCAGCACGACCCAACATAGCAAACACAATTCTGAACATCATTCTTCTTACTAGCCTCAGAATCACATTCATGGCAACAAAGGGAAGGGAAGGAAGGGGATTAATTATCTAAGTAATTAATAAAAACATATATCATCTACATTATTTGGGGCCTTTCTTCATAAGGAATTTTTGATACAGTAGCAAGGAAAGAAAACAAGCAATTTAAAATAGTTGCTCAAATAAGAAAGGAAGTGTGTTAATAATCCATGCAAAATTCAAACGCTTATTTTTTAATGGAGGGCAAGCTCATGGAAAAGAAATCAGATTTAATTATGAAATGATTAGAGCCCATTAAACATCCTTTATTTTGTATAAGTATGAAAATGTGACCCAGGAGAAAAAAATAAAACTGGAGAGTGTTTGGTACACAAATCAAGTAATCACTGTCTTTTAAAATTTTTTATATAAGAAAAGTATTCATTTCATGTAGCTTCTCAGTGCATAACTTGGAAAATGGATGAAAAAGAACTAGAAGGAAGTCAATAGAGGAGAAATATATGTAGTGGTTCATGTTTTATGGAGTAATGAATTAATCACTACCAATATGCACATCACAGGGAGACTTTAAAAGGACCAGTCTGAGAAAGGTTTGCACCAGACAACCGGTTCCATTCCTCAGTTTCAAGAAAAGAATAAATCTTAGTTTTAAGAAAACAATAAACAGATGGTGTCAGCCTTCTTTACAGAACCATGTTCAAACATTAATTCAATCTCAAACCAATGTAAAAGATTTTAGAAATGATTATATGAACCAGAGAGATATAAGGGGGTCGGGGTGCTTGTCATGAACATGGCTAATCTGGTTCAATCTGTGGCACAGCATGTGATCCCTGAGAATCACCAGGAGTAATCCCTGAGCATAAAGTGGGATAATTTCCTGATCACTGCTGGAGGTGGCCCCGCTCTAATCCAAGTAAAACAAAAGTGATCATTATTGATTTCATAACATGTTACAGATTTTCAGGAATTTTGTTACAGTATTATCACAATGGATAAAAAAGTTCTTTTTCAGGATCATAAAGCAAAGTACTATGCTTTAAATACGTTATAAGAATAACCAGGAAGGAGAAATTTATAAAGTCAGCAAAGAAAAAACTGGTTTCTAAATAATTAAAAGCTTTGATGCTAAGGTTGCAAACTCCACACTGAGCATGGCATAGGGAATTATTTTCATTGAAAACTTGTTATTTTGAAACTATCTAATTTCTGGGTTGCTTTTCAGCCCATATATCTTAAGTAGTTGGAAAACTTAGCTGGAAAAACTATTAGACAGGTGAGTGAACAATTGTGGAGGAATAAAATCTACACTGGTTGGTGGAGAAGTTGCATGTTTTCTAAGAAAAGAACTGCTAGGTCAAGATGAAGGATGGACGTCTGGCAGAGGTGACGAAAGTTTACACCATGAGTGTAAGTCTACAACTGGCCAAATTTAAAAACTGGGCAAATTTAAACTGCTATATGTCTCAATTTGCATATTTTTCAGAGAAGTGTTGTTTTAATATTTCTGAGCCAGACATCTCTTAAAGAATCATCTGCTTTTATTTTAAATCTTCACAGATTTCTAGGCAAACATGAGATTCATTGAAGCAGAAATCGCTAGGGAGGAGACCAGGATAGAATGTTTGACAAGTATCATAGTTAATTTATATAAACAGACTTGCTTTTAATTACGATTAAATGGCAACTATATCTTGCAAATACATAGGTCTACTTTATCATATCTTGATTCAACAGTTTATCACAATCTAAAATGATAAACCTAACAACGACTTAAATCAGTAAATAATTACAACTTATCTGTGTTAAAATGATATAGGTGGTTGCAAGTTTTATTCATTATAGAGAATAACAATGGAGTCTAACTAATGGCATGTCACATCCTAAACAGCAAAATAAAATCACATTATACATGTACTGGAAACAATATAGTTGTAGAATTACCAATCTCATTCAATTTCTGTTGAAGAAGATGTTTGAGATAACAAATAAAAAAAGGGATTATACATAAATAAATTTTGTCAGGACATAACTATTTTTGCATTTATATTTCCCTGTAGGATCTAATAGACCTATGAGATCAGAATAAATACATTCTATTATCTCTGCATTATAAAGCAAAAATTGGATAACTTATCTATCAAGTTAAATTCCACCATCAGTAGAACTGATAGAATTTCTTCACTTCGAGTTCAAGAACTTCTTTCTACATACTACTATAATATCAAAAGTGAAATCTATTCCTTCTATTTCAATTTCATTTGAAAAGTCTCACAATGTAATATCAAAAATAGAGGTTCTATGCTTTGAGATCTATAGGATCTTTCTTCTTATAAACGCAAAGTTTAATTGCCTGGGGTTGGAAATCCAGAATATTAGTGCTACAGGCCAGCAATTTGGGCAGAATTATGTTAAATTGTACACCTCAAACTTTTATGCAGAATCAGTCAATTTGTCACATATTTATCTCCTTATCCTAAATAAAATCACATAGCTTGCAAGATAAAGCTGCACAACAATAGCTCAATACTTCAACAATATCTATTTAGATTCAGGAACATGGAATGCATTTATGAAAAAGACAGTGTGAACTGCAATTTCCAAAGGAGAATAAATGTGTTGCACATATACCCTATAATAAATTGTTTCATGAATTAGTAGTGCATTGTATACTAGTCCAAGATTTTAAAGTGCATGGGATATTTTTGTTTCATATTACAGTTACAATACTTCCTGACTACATTCAAAAAACAAGATACCACTCATTATGCCATTAGTTTAGCTATATTTTTAATAGATATCGACATAGTAATGACAATGGTTGTATGTATAGCAGTATTTGGGAATATGCTATAAGACCACTCGTTATAGAGCTGCCCTACTTTTCCATATCTTGTTATCAAAGACAATCAGTTTTGATTCTAGAATAATCTTTCAAGAATATTTTTAAGGCAAATAACCTTGGATCAAAGTCACAATTCTACCCTAGGTCATAGATTGGACATGCTCATTTTAGCCCCTTTGTAAAAAGACTGCGGTTTTTCTAGCTCACTGTCTTTGTTCTGTCACTCACGCTATCTGCCATGGCCCCTATTGTGGTGGGCTGTAAGAACCGGAGCTCAATGATGGGATGCTGGCTTAAACAGAACCATGGATGAGTCTTATGCCAGTATCTAAAGTAGTTATATGTTAACATAGTGGCCTGAAAGTAAATATTTTTTTTCCTGTGCCAGGTACTTAAACTCCAGACTTACCCACTGAGTATAATCCCTGACCCCTCTTTGCAATTCTAGAAATGTATATATCAGTCATTTGAAGTTGAGCTTATACATGTCTCTTGATCCAATGGTTTTGCATAATTACTTTAAAAACAATTTGATGTTCTGTTGTTGGAGCAACAGTAAGCTGGTAGGTTGTTTCCCTTGCACACAAGCAACCTGAGGTTGAGAGCTAGTATCTTTATGGTCCGACCTGGAGTTGATCGCTGGCATCTATATGATCATCTGAGTATGGCCAGGAATAACTTCTGAGTGTAAAGCCAGGAGTAACACCTGAGTATTACTGGATGTGATTCCCCAAAACCAAAAGAATTAATGAATGATTGAATAAACTGAATTGTTCCAGAAATGTTTATGTGTTTATTATTTGTTACTCCCTGCTAATATTCTCAAATATACTACAAATTTTATTAGTCAACTGTTACATATTAAAATTTATGTAATGTTAGCTAGAGAGATAATAGAGATTACAGATCTCTACTTATCTTGCATGTAGCCAACCCAGTTTGATCCATGGGACCACATGTGGTCCCTCAGGCACTATCAGGAGTGATGTCTGAGTACAGAACAAGGAGTCAGCCCTAAACACTGCAAAGTGAGTCCAAAAATAAAATAGAAAAGATCATAAAAGGAAAAAGAGGAGATGAGAGTAGAGGGTAGGAGAGGGGGAGGGGAGGGGAGGAGAGGAGAGGCAAGGCAAGGGGAGGTGGGGAGGGGAGGGCAGGGAGGGAAGGAGAGGGGAGGGAGGGGAGGGGAGAGGGAGGAGGAGGGGAGAGGATTTCAGTAGCGGTCTATAAACTTTTATTAGGTGTCAATGGGATATTGATGCATACTTTCCCCAAATGTCTAATATAGTTCCAAATCAATTACAAACCTATTTTAAATATAGTCACAGAGAAATAAGATTTGTTTTATCCTCTCATTTATGGACTACTGTCAAGTATATTTTTAAAACTGATAAAGTGATAATGATATCAGAGGGCAAAGGTTGCACAGGTTCTTGTCAGCTTCCCTGTAAAAGACAGGGGTTTCATGCAGCTCTAATAAGAAGCTATAGAATGGTCCCTCACACATATTTATTTCAGACACAAAACAGCTAATTCTTGGGGTTAGTATGTGATGCATATCCTATTGAGTGTTAATAATTTTATTTGAGTCCTTTCTGAGATAACTGATAAAATAATCTTATAACTGAAAGAAACTCTGGCATCAGATCATATTTGAAATTCCTTATTTTGCAGATGAGGTAATGGCAGAATTTTCATTTTAATAGAAATTTTCCAGTACAGTGACAGGATGTTTTGGGAAGTAGTCGTAGTGAAGTAACTTTGTATAGCCAAAAATTATATAGCTGTTATTGTAAACCATGCTATCTCAATAACAAATTTAAAAATTAAGAACAAATAAAATAATAATTAATAAAAAAATGGAACCTATTTATCTGATATCCCAGGTTGCATTATTTATTACTACATTCAAAAGTTACTTTCCTAACTGAACACTGATATATGCTATTTGCTATAATTTACCCAAATAATTTGGTTTTATGTTTTTCTTATCAAATTGGTTCTACATCCAGATTTCTAAGTTTGGTTATCTATGCTAATATTTGATAAAAGTGTCTAGCCTACAGAAAGACCTTAATAAAAGTATAAAAATCATAAAGAAAATGTTGGTGTATTGGAGAAATAATAATATATTGGGCAAGATTGCCTTAAAAAAAGGCAACTCAAGTTTGAACCCTGGCACCACACATCATTCCATGAGAATTTCTGAGTATGGTCCCAAAATAAAATTAAAAAAAATAAACAAAAGAAATCTTCAAGCATAGAAAGTAGATTTTTTAAAATAAAAAACTAATATATATCAGGAACTTGGCTATGAAATTTTTCTCCCTTAAGTATGGGTCATTAGTATTAACAACTCTATTGTTATTTTCTTTTCACACATGTAAAAAATTGGATGCTTCAAAACTTACTGACTTACCAAATATCACACAGTCAAAAAAATAGGGAAGCTATTATCCAAACACAGTCATCCCACTCAATTTTTGATTCCTAGGTATTTGCTAACTGGATGTTTTATACTTTATTTCTTTTACAAAATACACAAATTTATAAGGACTGCCCTCTCATGAAATACTAAAATTGCAAATTATTTTTCAACCAAAAGGATAATGAATTTTGGTAGTTGGGAATTAAAACATGGTAATACAAGCATTTGAATCTTTCTGCCACCTGTAAGCATGTTATGTTACATAGCAAAGAAAAAGTGGCAGAAAACTGAAGTTACCGTTTTATTAATCATGAAACACGGAAAATATGTTGGTTTATTTGAGGTTTGCTGAATCATATAGATTAATAGAAGTAAAAGAAAAAATGAATAATTACTGTCAGACATATATATGAAGATGTCATACTTATGACTTACAGAAGTCGACTTACAAAAGCAAGGAATGGGAAGGGGTGGCTTGGAGAGGAGCTAAGAAAAGAATAGAGAGAAAAGGACATTTTATTGGAATGAGTGATTTTGAAATACACTTATGAAATCCTATTATAAACAGCATTGTATATCATGATGCTTCAACCAATTTCAAGCCCGACTCATCAGAGCCCCACACAACAGAGCAGCAGATTTCAAGACCAGTTCGTGTGTTCTCGGTGGTGAAAGACACCAGGCTTTCATGGAAATGGAGCTGGAGTCACCCTTCCCCCACCTGTCCAGGAGGCCTGGTGGACAAGCCCAAGAACTGCCTCAAGACTGTCGGCCATGATGCAGAGACTCAGACACATGGAGCAGAGCTGCCATCCGGCTCTCCATACATCACACTAGTGGAAACCCACCAAGTTCTAAAACTCAGAAAATAAATCCAAGAACAGAATTTGGCGAGATCTTCCAATAACCAACAACAGGGAAGAAAATGAGCTCATCATAACGTTGCCATGTATGTGTTTTAATAGTCAAAGTAAAATTAGTGTCAGCTGAGAGAGCAGGCAGGGGATTGGAGTGGGTGGGAAATGAGGGTCTTTGGTGGTGGGAACACACTGGTGGTGGGAGTGGAGTTGAAGTATGAATCTTTCTATCAACAGTATTATGAAAACCTTTTATTTTCTAAATCAAAGTGTTTCAATAAAAGGAGAAAAACATGATGCTTCAAATTAAATAGATCCATAACTATACATTTTCACCATCACCCATTTCAGTAAATGTTTTATCATAAAATAAAGATAGGAGGAATCAGATCAACTAATAAAACTATTCTCTTTCAATGTTTTTAATTAGGAAGGCAAAGGTTATTTAAAACTGTTTAAAAAATAGGTTTAGAGAGATGTGAGGAGAGAGAGAGAAGAAAAAAAGGAGTATTTAACACAGACTTCTCCAGAATGGAAAAATCCATAAAGCAATATTGATGTCAAGAGAGACCAGCATGAAAATGATTCTCTGCTCCAGAACAGACACAGTCCTACTAACATCATTATGACTTGAGTTTATTGAAAATGACTTTAGACTTCTGACCATTAATACTGTACTATTATTTGTGCTTTAAGTCATTAAGTGTGAAATGATGTATTACGAAAATATATAAAATACAAAATAATGCTTAAGAAACACCAAACAATGTTATATTTAAGGAGCTGGCACCTCACAAAGATTAATTCTTTCCTTCAGAAGTGTAGCTGTAGCTAGAATGGTTGCCCAGAATCATATTTTACAAGAATCCCAGAGCTTCTATCTACAGTTCTCTACCTCGAGACGATGCTCAGCAGAAGTGCTTCAGATCCTAATCAAGATGTTTATGTTTGTTCTGTGCTTCTCATTTCTCTACTACTTAGTTGATGCGGTACTAGCATCTAGTCAAAGGATGGACACAGCAATTCAATTAAGTTGCCCAGATCTCACAGAGATACTGGAACAAAATGAGTAGAATGGGAAATGGAGCAAATTGAGAGCAGAGGTGTAGGCAAGGTCCAAATCATACATGGTTCTGTGTATAAGCATTGATTCAAGTCCAAATCAATTTAAATTGGCTCAATGTAGTAAGATAAACTTTCTTGTTGTATTACTTTAGCAGGAGTGTGGGAAAGAAATAACAGTTATTAAGTGAGGATTGCAAAAGATTCTGTTCCGCTTTTAAGTATGTGTCTATGTTCATTTATTACCCACAATAACCTTATGAGCTATAAATTAGAATATCTATTTCATATATAAGAATAACAAGAATAAAATTAACTAACTTGACCAATGTCAAATGTTTTTAATGACAATAAAGGATGTTAGAGGTAGTATGTGTGTAGAATTATTGTGCTAAACCATATTAAACACAATTATTTAATAAGAATGGAATATAAGAAAGTGGAGAACAAACTCATTTGGGAAGCTATAATATTATTGAATAGTAGCGGTAATGCAGTGGATTACATATAAGCAAACATATTTTAGAGCTATAATTAACAGAATGTGGTGATCTACAACTGTAGCAAAGAGCTGAATGCGAGTAAAATCAAGGACACTAGCCAGATTTCAGGCATGAACACTGGGCGAGAAGAAAGGTCATACCCCTTATTTTGAAACACTGAAAAAATAATATGATATGGGGCAGTGAATAATAGTTGAATAATAGTAGAGTTAAATATAAGTAATAATCAGTTTAAAATGCAATGAATTAAACAGAAAGTTTGTACCCTATACTGAGCTCCAAATCTAGAAAGAATCAGAACAAATTCATACATCTTCAAGAGTCAAGAGAAACATAATTAGAGTATTAGGTAAGCATATATTTAAACAAATTAACTACAATTATATATCTCACACATTGAGAATTATAATTCTAATACAAGTTGACATAATTTGATATGTGGCTTCACAATTCAGCTGTTTGTTTTTGGCACTTATTTTTGTGCAGGAATCTATTCTCACCAGTATACCTGAGAATATGACAGGAAAACTTAAATAATTTAAACACTCCTTCTTTACAATGGCATAGGAGGCAATTGTGTATATATACACAACTTCTTGGGCATTCATCTGTCGCTGGTCGTGCGCTTACTTTCAAATGCCTTGGCTGTTTTATTAAGCAATGCAACTATCCACTTGAATATTTTTGTGGTGTTTTGGTAGATGTTGAGAAGTGGAATTACCAGATCATTTGGAAGTACTAGTCTTACTTTATTTGAGAAAATGTTTATATTGTTTTCCATAGAGGTTTAATCAACCTGACAAGATTCCCACCAAGAGTGAATGAAAGTTCTAATCTAACCACACTCTTGACAATACTGGTTGTATACATTATGATTATAAAAAAAAAAATATATATATATATATATGTATATACACACACCAACCTCACTGGTATAAAATAATATCTAATTTCTGTTTTGCATTTCTCTAATAACAAGTGAAATTGAAGATTCTTTCACATGTTACTGTATGATCTATATGATTTCTTTGGGGAAGTGTCTCTTCATCTCCTGTCCCAATTTTGCATGGGATTGTTAGATAAAATCAGGCAGTTTGTTGTAATGTGGATGAAATAAGTACCAGATGATCTAACTCATCTGTGGAACACAGAAGGCCAAAGCAGGTAATATATTTTACTTAACAATGACATACCCAGTGTATTGAAATACAAACAGTGAAGGGAGGAGGGGGAGAAAAGATAACACCAGCAGATGCTCTAGGTGGCGAAGTATCAAGAGCATTTTAATGGAGGGTAAGAGTAGTTATATACGTCAGAACCATAACTTTTAACAGTTTATAACTATCTAAAGTAAATAAATTGGATATGAAAGGGAAAAGGAATAATTTATCAATTACTAGGTGTAGGTGGTTCTTAATTATTCTTACATTTTGAGGTAAGAACTCGAATAAAAGTTTCAAGTACAGCAAGGCAAAATTTTAAATACTAGAGTAATTAGGTAAGAAAGTTCTGAAATGTTCTTACAGGAAGGTTTGAACAGTTTTTCTTCCTACTTGCCATGATATTCACATATTCCCCAAGTCTAAAAAAAACATATTTGGAAGGAATAACTTTGTTTCAGAAATTGCACTGCCAAAAGAAACCTCATTACATTTTGGCTTGATGTTCTGGAAAAATCTAGTCCAACTGACAAAATGAAGTTTAGTGGGACACCCAACTAAAGATTGTAAATGCACTAGTCTCAGCATGTTTTTTCCAAATGCGATCTTCTAAAGAGAACTTAGCCGCTCATTAATGAAGTGCAGGTGTATATGAATAAATGAAATGAAGAGAAAAGTTGTCCCAAAGTGAAAAATTCCTGAAACCAAATGGACAGATGATAGGTGAATGTTTACACTCATTTATTCAGGAGAAAGTTACTGAGCTCTTGTTAGCTCTTCCCTGGCAATATGCTAAGTGCTGTAAAGTCTACAACAGTTACTAAAACAATTGTTCTTCTCAAGATTCATTTTAAGATAAAACCCCAAATAAAAGCTTGGAATGGGTGAAAAGGAAGGAAAATGTACGATAAGGATAGAAACTGACAAAATAAAAGAGAAAAGAGAAGGAAAATTAAAAAGGAAGGAAATTATAAAGTTAGAGTACCTTTCAGACCCCTCCCACTGTATGTAAACTAGACTGAACTAAATACTAGAGTAATTAGGTATTGTGGTTTCTTTAAAAAGATCACATCTATCTTCTTTCCTTAAAGACTTGGTATTTTGTTATAGCAGAATATTATAAACCAGGAAGCAGCGTGGTTACTTCACTTAATCAAAGAACCTTGGTTACCACCTCATAATGCATAAAATGAGGATATATCTCATTTTACTCTGCTTAACATAATTACTTTTATGTAGACGCATACTTTATGAGATCCACAAATGAGGAAGCCTACCAGCCAAGTTTTTCTATATCATGTGTTAACTTCGTTTATAGATATCACATTTATTCAGTATTGCCTGTGTTTGTTAGATATATACTATTTCATTTTTTATAGAATGTATTGGAGTATAAACATAATATTTGGATACAATGCAAAATCAAACATATGTGATGTGTTATGGCAGTATTTGCTTATTGCAGAATTCTGGAGCTCACTGCAATATCTCTGAAGTGTTCTGTCCTTTACTTGGAAACTGCATAGCCAGAAGGTCACGACAGTGAAGAAACAGCAGTACTAAATAAAAATAATAAGACACAGGGTATGTAATGATGCTACTAAGCATTAAAGCAAAAGATTTACAGAAAAATAGTATTTCTCTGGGACACTGGAATAATGTAGAGCTACACTGGGAGAAGTCTGGACTCCTTCAAAATCATAATTCTCACTGAGTAAGTTTTAACATTGTACTTAAGACTCTTTCTCTACCTGCTGGTCTCTTCCAGGCTGCAAAAGAAAGACTCCAAGCATTGCAATGTGGTGCTTTTATTTATTTATTTATTTATTTTGCTTTTTTGGGTCACACCCGGCGATGCTCAGGGGTTTCTCCTGGCTCTGCAGTCAGGAATTACTCCTGGCGGTTCTCGGGGACCAAATGGGATGCCGGAGATCGAACCCAGGCCGGCATGGGCCGACTGCGTGCAAGGCAAGCACCCTACCCGCTGGGCTATCGCTCCGCCCCTGTGGTGCTTTATTTAAGACTGAAAGTGCACTGGTAAATCTCACAAAGGAAGAAGACCAAAGAAGAGACAGAAAGAAGGTTGTGAAATAGCAGAGTACACAAAGTCTTAGTGCAATCCAGGATCTTCACTGTGACCAACGCTGAGCTTAGTGATGAGAAACCAGGAAGCAAAGATGTGGACCCTGATTTCAAATACGTTGGGCCATAGCCTGGTTATAAGAGCACATCAACAAATCCACTGTGGTCAGATAAAGTGACTGTTCATGTAAAGGGCAAAAGATACAATAAGTTCTATGACTTTCCACTTTTTGTATTTTTTCAAATAACTGGCTTCACCTTGGGATCCTGTACCTTTCTTATGAGCACCGTTAAACCACACAAATCCTTCCTATAAATCCCATGGAAAGTTTTCTTCTTTAAAACATAGCCACTTGCTTCATACTATCCACTGGTTTAACATCTCCTTTACTATACTTTCATTTTTTGTATGGTACTTAAGTCATTTCAGCAGACATTTTTGGACTATCTTATTTCTCTTCATAAGCAGTTCAAGATCAAAGGAAAAGCTGTTACGAGACAGAGAGCATAGAAGCTAAGACTTTCATCCTGTATTGATCCCTGTTTGATTCCTGGACCACATGGTACCCATGCACAGAACTCAGACTCCTGAGGACAGAGTCAGGAAAAATCCTGACCACCAACAGGTGTAGCAAAAAAAAATCCAAATATGATAGAAGTAAAATTTAAAAATCATGTGTGATAACCATAATATATTCCTTTTTAGAAAATAATAGAGGTATCTTTAACTCAGGAAATTATTCATAAATCAATCATCTGGTAAAATGAGTCAAGGCCACTTATGGAAATCACTATTTCCATACAGACTGATCTCAATTGCCCACTGACACTTCTTCTTTTTCCCCTTTACATCCTCATCAATTTTCTCCCACAGACTTGTCCAGGACTTCAGGAAATTCATATCATCTATTTAATCTGATTGGATCCCAGGTCTTCTGAAACACATGACATTGGTGTGTAATATTGATATCTAGAGAGCAAATCAGTTTGGCTTTAGAAGTAAAGCAATTCCCTTCTCAGTGATACTCAAAAAATAAAAATCATTCAAAAAATTTAATACGACACTCTCATGTGAAGGAGCTTTTAATTTTGGATTTGTAAGCAGTTGCAAATTACCAGCATGATGGGTTCCAGCACTTGGGAATATAAAAGATCCAAATATGTCCTTCAAATATGTGCAACCTAATTAGTGACAAAGAGAAGAATGTCAATGGCTAGAAATCAGGGGGGGGGGGGGGGAGTGATATGTTTTTATGGCAATGAATAGACATGGTACATTAGGAAAAAGTTAAAATATTATGGATAAGTTGAGTAATTCAAAATCACATCTAGTTTCCATTTCTAAAATTCCGTGTTCCTATTATCTGCTACATGCGCTGTTTCAGTGTGCAAACTATATGCACTGTTTCAGTTTTTAATTATGAATTTAGCTATATGAATTTTGAAAAAAATATATATTAGATAATGAAGATAAACGTGTTCCCTTTCTTTAGAAGTCAAATTAAGCAGGGCTCATACGTCATTAAAAGTGTCTGTTTTTTTCTAGAAGTAAACTCCATTCGATACTAAAATTTTTCCTCACATATTTTCTCTTTATGATTTGTACAATTCCATCCTTCTCTCATTTTAATCATGTGAATTATACCTCAATTTAAGTAATGACATTTTTAATGTCAAGAACTTGCTGCTAATTTAATGAATACTTCAAGTGGGGAAACTTCAATACTTTTGCTAAGAGCTTTAATTCAATAAACATCTGCTATATCACACCAAAATAAGTTGTTATACTTGATTAAAAAATCACTAAACTGAGATAGGAATGCAGTGATATCAAATGAGTAAAACCAATCTCAATTTAGAATGCTGTTAACTAATTATCTCTAGTGTAATGTTACTTTTCTAGAAGTTTCTCAGATTTCAGGTTGAATTTTTTCAGTTTTATTTTTCTATTATATACTTTTGGTCTACATTTCTACTTTTGAAACATCCTCAACTACTGAAATTATGAAATATGGGTATAGGAAAAAGTGTACTATGTTCAAACACATAATAAATGAGGATGTTTTGAATTTAGAAGTCAAATGAACTGTTCCACAATAAGTTAGGGTATTTCTTTTTATTTCCGTCTTAGATAGCACTAGATTTTAGGATCATGTCCTTCCTGTATACAGTTCTAGGTAGGTTCTAACCGTGGCCATCATCCCAGTGAGCCTAGCAAGAAGCCAGAGGAAACCCCACACCATGAGGTCAGTCATTCTCAACATTCAGACTCCACAGCTCCTCAGAGCTCCACCCCAAAGAAAACCTGGTCTTTCCCCATTGAGTTTCATCAGTAAATGCTTGAGATGAGAGCCTTCTACTGAGAGTATTCCACCTACACTGCAGAGCCTGGCAAGCTACCCATGTTTTATTTGATACCGCAAAACCAGTAACAATTAAGGTCCTCATTCCCATGATCGAAAGGAATGGTTTGAGGCTCTTTCTGTTACTGGAGCAAGCAGACACCCTTGGGCTACACTTGTTTGCAACAGGACTATGGAGATGTTATTGGTGCTTGCTCGAGCAAATCAATGAACAATAGGAAGACAAGTGATACAAGTGATCATTTTAAAATTATATATTATGTAGAATAAGTAATTCAGTTATTTAAACTGAATTATTTTAAATGTGTATGTTGGATGACAGTCCTAGCTATCTTGGGAACTTTGCAGTTTTATCCACTCACAGCTTAATCTATTTATATGTTCTTAAGCCAGGGTTCATACTAATGAGATCTCTCTTCTATGTAAACACTGATGGAGGGTGTGGCAGTCACAGAAGTCATTTTGACTCTGAATGAGTAACTTCTGACTTATTATTATACATCTATTAAGAATTCTGTAATTTCTGCACACAAACTATGTGGCAGGCATGATTTCAGACTACAAGATGCACAGCACTGAACGTTTTCTAGATTGGGCACAGCTCCTCTTTATACCCACTGCACCCAGTGTGGGTATAAACTGTCCCACCCACAATGGGACAGTTAGAATTTTCCAAAAGACTACCACCCTGGCTACACTGAGACTATCGCTTAAGATTATAGGAAGGATCATATTTGCTCTCAAGCAGGCAAGTGTAACCCTTAGAGTATACAGAGAACCTTGATACTCAGAATCACCCTAGTATAGATAATAAGAAGGACCTTGTGAGTACCATCTAGATTACATGAAATCCATGAAATTAGGATGTATTACTTTATACCAGCTCCCCTCCTCTCTCCTGTGTTTTACATAAGAGGTAATATTAGAAGAAGGGATTAGTCCTTGGCATAATCTTTTGTTCAAACCTGTAGTAGAGTGTGGCACTACCATTCTATACTCTTCTACTATTTAGAAGCTGTTGAGTTGATCTTTGTTGACAGGATCCTCCCTGTCAACAGTTAGGATTACTCTGGTGTATATAAGGGGACAGATTAGAGGTTTTATCTCTCTGGGACTCCTCTCTGATGGGATCCACTTTGTTGGGACTCTCTCTCTCTCTGGTGGGATCCTCTTTTGGTGGGAGACTTGGGGTCACGTGTATGGTCTAAGTTCTGACCAGAGGGAGAGTTCTTCATTATATTAGATTGCAGTGGTTGAGCTTTTGTACTATTAAAAGCCTTTTTTAGGAACTGCACGGGACTTGTGAGTTTTCGACCATTCCCTGGCAGCCTCAGAGGTAGAAGAGAACTTCTGTCCTGATACTGTTGGGGACCCCAGCAGCTCCAAGTCATGTATGTACGGGCTTTTCATGCCAAAAAAGCTGAATACACATTTTTCTCTAGTGCACATGGAACATTCTCCAAGATAGACCACATGCTGAGCCACAAAGCATACCTCAATAAAATTAAAAAGATAGAAATTGTGTCAACTATCTTTTCAGACCATGATGCACTGAAAATGGAAGTTAACCGCACGCAAAAACAGAGAGTCAAACCAAACACCTGGAAACGGAACAGCTCACTGCTGAACAACAAATGGGTCATAGAAGAAATCAAACAGGAAATCCAAAGATTTCTGGAAATAAATGAAAATGAAGATACCAATTATAAGAACTTGTGGGACACGGCAAAAGCCGTGTTAAGAGGGAAGTTTATAGCCCTGCAAGCATTCATCAGGAAACAAGAAAGGGCCCACATAAATAACCTGACTACACAGCTGAAGACATTAGAAAAAGACCAACAAAAAGGAGCCCAACCCAGGCAGAAAAAAGGAAATAATAAAACTTAGAGAGGAAATCAATGAGTTGGAAACCAAAAAAAACAATCCAAAAGATTAATGAAACAAAGAGCTGGTTTTTTGAAAAAATAAACAAGATTGACAAACCATTGGCAAGACTTGTAAGGACAGGGAAAGAGAAAAACCCAAATAAACAGAATCAGAAATAAAAAGGGTGACATCACAACAGAAACCGCAGAAATCCAAAAAGATCATCAGAGATTACTTTGAGAGCCTGTATGCCGTGAAACATGAGAATCTAGAAGAAATGGATCAATTCCTGCAGTCCTATAACCTCCCACGGCTGAAACAAGAAGACCTCCAATACCTGAATAAACCCATCACCATCGAGGAAATAGAAACAGTAATTAAAAGTCTGCCCAAACACAAAAGCCCAGGTCCAGACGGATTCCCTAGTGAACTCTACCAAACCTTTAAGGAGGACCTACTGCCAGTCCTTTTCAAGCTCAGGAAATAGAAGAAACAGAAACACTCCCAAACAGCTTTTTACGAGGCACATATCACCCTGATACCCAAAGCAGGGAGAGACAACACAAAGAAAGAAAACTACAGACCAATATCCCTGATGAACACGGATGCTAAGATCTTCAACAAAATACTAGCAAACAGAATCCAAAGACTCATCAAGAAGATTATACATCATGACCAAGTAGGATTCATCCCGGGAATGCAAGGATGGTTCAACATTCGCAAGTCAATCAACATAATACATCATATCAATAAAAGAAAAAATAAAAACCATATGATCCCTTTCAATAGACGCAGAAAAAGCATTTGACAAGATCCAGCACCCGTTCATGATTAAAACACTCCAGAAAATGTGAATTGAAGGGACTTTCCTCAAGATAGTTACAGCCATCTACCAAAAGCCCACAGCAAGCATCATTCTAAATGGGGAAAAGTTGAAAGCCTTCCCCCTGAGATCAGGGGACAAGACAAGGTTGCCCCTCTCACCTCTTTTATTCAATATAGTACTGGAAGTACTTGCCATAGCAATCAGAGAAGAAAAGGACATCAAGGGCATCCAGATAGGCAAGGAAGAAGTCAAGCTATCATTATTTGCAGATGACATGATATTATACCTAGAGAACCCTAAACTCTCTACCAAAAAACTCCTAGAAACAATAGACGCATATAGTAGAGTGGCAGGATACAAAATCAACACCCAAAAGTCAGTGGCTTTCCTATATACAAATAGCGAAACAGAAGAAAGGGATATTAAGGAAACAATTCCATTCACAATTGTGCCACAGAAAATCAAATACCTAGGAATCAACTTACCCAAGTATGTAAAGGACCTGTACAAAGAAAACTACAAGACACTGCTCCAAGAGATAAAAGAGGACACAAGAAAATGGAAACACATTCCCTGTTCATGGATGGGGAGAATCAACATTGTCAAAATGGTAATACTCCCTAGAGCTCTGTACAGATTCAATGCAGTCCCTATAAGGATACCGATGACATTCTTCAAAGAAATTGACCAAACGCTCCTGAAATTTGTATGGAACAATAAACCCCCAAGGATAGCTAAAGCAATCCTCGGGAAAAAGAAGATGGGAGGCATCACCTTTCCCAACTTCAAACTGTACTACAAGGCAGTAGTAATTAAAACAGCATGGTATTGGAATAAAAACAGACCTGTGGACCTATGGAATAGAATTGAGTATCCTGACACCCAACCTCAAACACATGATCATTTAATCTTTGATAAAGGTGCAACGAGTCTAAAATGGAGTAAGGAAAGCCTCTTCAACAAGTGGTGTTGGGAAAACTGGGCAGAGACATGTAAAAAAATGAATTGGACCTGTGTCTAACACCATGCACAAAAATCAGATCAAAATGGACTAAAGATCTCAATATCAGACTTGAATCCATAAAGTACATTGAAGAAAATATAGGAAAAACCCTCCACGACATTGAAGCTAAAGGCATCTTCAAAGGTGAAACATCACTAACAAAGCAACTAGAAGAAAAGATAAACATATGGGACTACATGAAACTGAAAAGCTTCTGCACCTCAAAAGAAACAGTGACTAAGATACAAAAGCAGTCCACAGAATGGGAAAGAATATTCACCCAATACCCATCTGATAAGGGGTTAATATCCAGGATATATCAGGCACTGGTAGAACTTTACAAGAAGAAAACAAACAACCCCATCAAAAAAATGGGGACAAGAAATGAACAGAAACTTCAGCAAGGAAGAAATTCGAATGGCCAAAAAACATATGAAAAAATGCTCATCATCACTAATCATCAGAGAGATGCAAATCAAAAGAACAATGAGATACCACTTTACACCACAGAGACTGGCACATATTCAAAAGAGCAAGAACAACAAGTGCTGGCGTGGATGTGGGGAAAAGGGGGACACTCATCCATTGTTGGTGGGAATGCCGGCTGGTACAGCCTTTCTGGAAAACAATATGGACTTTCCTCCAAAGACTAGAAATTGAACTCCCATTTGACCCAGCCATACCACTCCTGGGAATCTACTCTGGGAAACCAAAAATACGCAGCGGAAACACCATCCCTACTTTTATGTTCATAGCAGCATTATTCACAATAGCCAGAATCTGGAAGCAACCAGAGTGCCCGAAAATCGATGACTGGATAAAGAAGCTTTGGTACATCTACACAATGGAATACTATGCAGCTGTTAGGAAAAAATGAAGTTATAAAATTTGCCTATAAATGGATGGACATGGAGAAGATTATGTTGGAGCGAAATTAGCCAGAAGGAGAGAGACAGATACAGAATGACTGCATTTATTTGCATGGCATAAATATATATGTACATATTATGATACCAATATCCAAGGTCAAGTGAAACATATATCAGGAGGTCTTGTCAAAGGTGGAGATTATCACAAACGTGTGGGAGTCAGAGTTTAGGTAAGACAGAAAATAGAACAGGGGGCTAATAATAGTCGAGGGTACTAATGCCAACCTAGAACTGAGCATTAAATAGAGGCAAAAAGGATACACATGACAACCTTTTAATGTATGTTCTGTAATCCATAGTCTGGAAGGGAAGGAAAAGAGAAAGAGAGAGAAAGGGAAAGAAATAAAGAACCTGCCATGGAGCAGGGCTGGGGAAGGGGGAGGGAACCGTGGATGTTGGTGGTGGGAGATGGGCACTGGTGAAGGGACGGGTGCTGAAACACTGTATGACCAAAACCCAAACATGAACTTTTTAATTGTATATCTTTTTTATTTGTATATCTCACGGTGGTATAATAAAATACTTAAAAAAAAATAAAAAATAAAAATATCACTGTTAATGTACATAGCTTAACAAATAACTGTTATAGAGCGAATTTGTTTCATAAAACATGGAATTTTATTCCCATTTACTTTTTACTTACTAAATCAATATGTTGAAAACC
>JAJIBD010022915.1:0-25885 GCA_021461705.1 Cryptotis parvus
ATTGGACCTGAAGGAAGAAATGGAAGAAAGAGAGCTAGTGGATATATACAGGGCTTTTCATGCCAAAAAGCTGAATACACATTTTTCTCTAGTGCACATGGAACATTCTCCAAGATAGACCACATGCTGAGCCACAAAGCATACCTCAATAAAATTAAAAAGATAGAAATTGTGTCAACTATCTTTTCAGACCATGATGCACTGAAAATGGAAGTTAACCGTACGCAAAAACAGGGAGTCAAACCAAACACCTGGAAACTGAACAGCTCACTGCTGAACAACAAATGGGTCATAGAAGAAATCAAACAGGAAATCCAAAGATTTCTGGAAATAAATGAAAATGAAGATACCAATTATAAGAACTTGTGGGACACGGCAAAAGCCGTGTTAAGAGGGAAGTTTATAGCCCTGCAAGCATTCATCAGGAAACAAGAAAGGGCCCACATAAATAACCTGACTACACAGCTGAAGACATTAGAAAAAGACCAACAAAAGGAGCCCAACCCAGGCAGAAAAAAAAAGGAAATAATAAAACTTAGAGAGGAAATCAATGAGTTGGAAACCAAAAAAACAATCCAAAAGATTAATGAAACCAAGAGCTGGTTTTTTGAAAAAATAAACAAGATTGACAAACCATTGGCAAGACTTGTAAGGACAGGGAAAGAAAAAACCCAAATAAACAGAATCAGAAATAAAAAGGGTGACATCACAACAGAAACCGCAGAAATCCAAAAGATCATCAGAGATTACTTTGAGAGCCTGTATGCCGTGAAACATGAGAATCTAGAAGAAATGGATCAATTCCTGAAGTCCTATAACCTCCCACGGCTGAAACAAGAAGACCTCCAATACCTGGAATAAACCCATCACCATCGAGGAAATAGAAACAGTAATTAAAAGTCTGCCCAACACAAAATCCCAGGTCCAGACGGATTCCCTAGTGAACTCTACCAAACCTTTAAGGAGGACCTACTGCCAGTCCTTTTCAAGCTCTTCCAGGAAATAGAAGAAACAGAAACACTCCCAAACAGCTTCTACGAGGCACATATCACCCTGATACCCAAAGCAGGGAGAGACAACACAAAGAAAGAAAACTACAGACCAATATCCCTGATGAACACGGATGCTAAGATCTTCAACAAAATACTAGCAAACAGAATCCAAAGACTCATCAAGAAGATTATACATCATGACCAAGTTGGATTCATCCCGGGAATGCAAGGATGGTTCAACATTCGCAAGTCAATCAACATAATACATCATATCAATAAAAGAAAAAATAAAAACCATATGATCCTTTCAATAGACGCAGAAAAAGCATTTGACAAGATCCAGCACCCGTTCATGATTAAAACGCTCCAGAAAATGGGAATTGAAGGGACTTTCCTCAAGATAGTTACAGCCATCTACCAAAAGCCCACAGCAAGCATCCTTCTAAATGGGGAAAAGTTGAAAGCCTTCCCCCCTGAGATCAGGGGCAAGACAAGGTTGCCCCCTCTCACCTCTTTTATTCAATATAGTACTGGAAGTACTTGCCATAGCAATCAGAGAAGAAAAGGACATCAAGGGCATCCAGATAGGCAAGGAAGAAGTCAAGCTATCATTATTTGCAGATGACATGATATTATACCTAGAGAACCCTAAACTCTCTACCAAAAAACTCCTAGAAACAATAGACGCATATAGTAGAGTGGCAGGATACAAAATCAACACCCAAAAGTCAGTGGCTTTCCTATATACAAATAAAGAAACAGAGAAAAGGGATATTAAGGAAACTATTCCATTCACAATTGTGCCACAGAAAATCAAATACCTAGGAATCAACTTACCCAAGTATGTAAAGGACCTGTACAAAGAAAACTACAAGACACTGCTCCAAGAGATAAAAGAGGACACAAGAAAATGGAAACACATTCCCTGTTCATGGATGGGGAGAATCAACATTGTCAAAATGGTAATACTCCCTAGAGCTCTGTACAGATTCAATGCAGTCCCTATGAGGATACCGGGATGACATTCTTCAAAGAAATTGACCAAACGCTCCTGAAATTTGTATGGGACAATAAACCCCCCAAGGATAGCTAAAGCAATCCTCGGGACAAAAGAAGATGGGAGGCATCACCTTTCCCAACGTCAAACTGTACTACAAGGCAGTAGTAATTAAAACAGCATGGTATTGGAATAAAAACAGACCTGTGGACCTATGGAATAGAATTGAGTATCCTGACACCCAACCTCAAACACATGATCATTTAATCTTTGATGAAGGTGCAATGAGTCTAAAATGGAGTAAGGAAAGCCTCTTCAATGAGTGGTGTTGGGAAAACTGGGCAGCAACATGTAAAAAAATGAATTTGGACCTGTGTCTAACACCATGCACAAAAAATCAGATCAAAATGGACTAAAGATCTCAATATCAGACTTGAATCCATAAAGTACATTGAAGAAAATATAGGAAAAACCCTCCACGACATTGAAGCTAAAGGCATCTTCAAAGGTGAAACATCACTAACAAAGCAACTAGAAGAAAAGATAAACATGTGGGACTACATGAAACTGAAAAGCTTCTGCACTTCAAAAGAAACAGTGACTAAGATACAAAAGCAGTCCACAGAATGGGAAAGAATATTCACCCAATACCCATCTGATAAGGGGTTAATATCCAGGATATATCAGGCACTGGTAGAACTTTACAAGAAGAAAACAAACAACCCCATCAAAAAATGGGGAGAAGAAATGAACAGAAACTTCAGCAAGGGAAGAAATTCGAATGGCCAAAAAAACATATGAAAAAATGCTCATCATCACTAATCATCAGAGAGATGCAAATCAAAACAATGAGATACCACTTTACACCACAGAGACTGGCACATATTCAAAAGAGCAAGAACAACAAGTGCTGGCGTGGATGTGGGGAAAAGGGGACACTCATCCATTGTTGGTGGGAATGCCGGCTGGTACAGCCTTTCTGGAAAACAATATGGACTTTCCTCCAAAGACTAGAAATTGAACTCCCATTTGACCCAGCCATACCACTCCTGGGAATCTACTCTGGGAAACCAAAAATACGCAGCGGAAACACCATCCCTACTTTTATGTTCATAGCAGCATTATTCACAATAGCCAGAATCTGGAAGCAACCAGAGTGCCCGAAAATCGATGACTGGATAAAGAAGCTTTGGTACATCTACACAATGGAATACTATGCAGCTGTTAGGAAAAATGAAGTTATAAAATTTGCCTATAAATGGATGGACATGGAGAAGATTATGTTGAGCGAAACTAGCCAGAAGGAGAGAGACAGATACAGAATGACTGCATTTATTTGCATGGCATAAATATATATGTACATATTATGATACCAATATCCAAGGTCAAGTGAAACATATATCAGGAGGTCTTGTCAAAGGTGGAGATAATCACAAACGTGTGGGAGTCAGAGTTTAGGTAAGACAGAAAATGGAACAGGGTGCTAATAATAGTCGAGGGTACTAATGCCAACCTAGAACTGAGCATTAAATAGAGGCAAAAAGGATACAAATGACAACCTTTTAATGTATGTTCTGTAATCCATAGTCTGGAAGGGAAGGAAAAGAGAAAGAGAGAGAAAGGGAAAGAAATAAAGAACCTGCCATGGAGCAGGGCTGGGGAAGGGGAGGGAACCGGGGATGTTGGTGGTGGGAGATGGGCACTGGTGGAGGGACGGGTGCTGAAACACTGTATGACCAAAACCCAAACATGAACTTTTTAATTGTATATCTTTTTATTTGTATATCTCACGGTGGTATAATATAATACTTAAAAAAAAGACATCTGATGTCCAATGGTTACAGATGACAATCAAATGTTCACTATCTAGAGCTGATTGAAAACCCAACTAAGAGGTAGCATTATCTATAACACTAACTGATAGTTTTTTTCAAAGCACAGGATTAAAGGAGAGGAAACATTTTGGCACTTGTATGCAACCCTGAAATCTGATTCATTAAGAGGGAATGAAAATAGAAAGTTATAGAAAGTATAGATGGTATACAGCAAGTCAAAAATTATTTGTATCTGGTAATATCAACATGTGTCTCCACAGAGTGTTTGGAAATATTGAAGATAAGACATTACATATTTTATGGACATCATTGGCACAAACTAGAATAACAGATGAATGAACTGGGCTCCAATCCTAGAGTATTAAATAAGCAAACAACACAGTACAGGAGAGGGAGCAATCAATGCATAAGTTGACACTTATGATGGTGAGCACATCATCACCCCAGGTATGGGAATTCCATGAAGGGTAATCAGCACCAGGAGCAGGGCAAGATCTTGTTTTCTGGTCCATCTTGCTCTCTATGGTCCAGCGGGTAGGGCGTTTGCCTTGCACACGGCTTGCCTATGCTGGCCCGGGTTCAATCCCTGGCATCCCATATGGTCCCCCGAGCACCTCCAGGAGTGATTCCTGAGTGCAGAGCCAGGAGAAACCCCTGAGCATTGCCGGGTGTGACCCCCCGCCCCCCAAAAAAGCCCATCCTTGCTCTCTGCCTCTCCTCAATTCTGGGAAATGGAAGGACTTAGCTAATTGGCTCATATTGCAGAATAATGATTTGATACAGTTACATATAATTTAGTGACATGGCAACAAAGGGACAAAAACATCAATATCTATGCTCTTTTTTATTCTTCCTCTAATCCTCTGGCATTTATTTTCACTGAAGCAATAGAAGGAGCAAAAAACTGGATCAAGGTCAACTTCCTCGGAGTAGGACAAATTATCTCTTTTTCTTTTTCCCTGTTAGCCCTCTCATATGGAATAGAATATTTCATTGAAACGCAGTACTGATTCTTACTAAGATTTATCATACCTAAGGTAAAAAAGGGAAGAAATGATCAATGTTGTTATGGATGTGGAAAGATGAAATCCTCATCTTTGTTGGTGGGAATGTCATCTGTTTAAGCCTCTCAGGAAAATAATATGGAGAGTTCTCAAAAAAATTAAGAATTGAGCCTTCATATGATCTAGTGTTTCCACTTCTTAGCATTCACCCCAAGAGTCCCATAACAGTATTTCAGAAATATATTTATACTCCTGTGTTCATGCCAGTACTAGTCTTAAGAGCCAATGGAGCTGGAGCTACTGCACAGCGGGTAGGGCATTAGCCTTGCATGCCGCTGACCATGGTTCGATCCCAGCTTCCCATATGGTCCCCTGAGCACTGCCAGGAGTAGTTCCAGAGTGCAGAGTCAGAGTAACCCCTGAGCAGTGCTGGGTGTGAGCCAAAAAAGCAAAAAAAAAATTGAAAATAGCCTAGTGCCCAAGATCATACGAGTGAAAAAAAGAAACTCTGATATATATGAGAAACAATAGAATACTAGTTAACTGTAAAAAATATGACATAATATGATTTGCTGGCTATGTGAACGGAACTAGAAAGTAAGTGAAGTTAGTCAGAGGGAGAAGGACCATTATAAAATGATCTCTTTCATACATGCATATAAATAAATATAGCAACGGAATAGCAAATGATCAACAGTAATTGACCCTCAGCTGAGTGTGTCTACAGAAATGAGTTTGCCAAGAGGGTTGAGTGGGGGTGGAGTGGATAGCAAAGGACGCTGAGACTTTGGTAGAGGAATGCTAACCTTCTGGTGGAGGTGGGGTGTGAGTATAATTTTGATCTTAGTAAACCTGCTACTCTTATTAACAACATTAAAATGAAATAAAAGAAAAAAATGTTTGGGAGTAAAAGAAATGGAATAATTAGATTATTCCTGGATTTCTATACCTCGTTGTAACAGATTTTAATAATTTTCCAATATCTTGTGATAAAAATGTGGTTTAGAATTCATTTGGTTCAGAAAAATACAGAAAGAAGATAGGCCTTAATATCAAATAGTATATATATATATATATATATATTCTTCTAAATTATAAAAAGAGAAGCAAGTTAAATCTCCAAATGATTAGTATAACATAAATCTTTGTTAATACAACTGTTTAAAATTTTTTGAATTATTGGGTAAAATGTTAAAAACATTACATTATTTAATGTTTTAATTGCAAGTAATGTTGCAACATTGTTGCAACACATCGCAACATTATTGCAATATTCTTTTGAACCTATAAAAGCAGAAGCTCTATAAATGCATACATACTGCATTTTCTTTATATGCATAGTAATATTTACTAAAATACTTTTATCAGTAGTATCTTTTTGTGGGAGACAGGGCACACCTGGCAATGCTCGGGCTTCTTCTCAGCTCTTAATTCAGTGATCATACCTAATGGGGATTGGGGGACAATATGGGTTTCAGGAACTGAACCCAAGTCAACCATGTGCAAGGAAATGCCCTACCTGCTGTACTATTTCACTAGCTCCAATAGTGTTTCATAAGAAAGTCTTAAAATACTGTAATTAAAATTAAAGTAGTGTGGCTGGAGCAATAGTTCAGCCTGTTGATTGCTTGCCAACCCAGATTCAATTCCTGACATCCCATATGATCCATCAAGCACCACCAAGAGGAATTCCTGAGTGCAGAGGTAGGAGTAGCCCCTAAGCATTGGTGGGTGGAACTAAAAAATCCAAAAGAGAAATTAAAAAATTATGATAATAATACTACTAAGTTAATCTCCACTGAAATTTCAACCTGTTTACACATATTTCATTTTGTTTTCTATTAAAGGTTAAGTGTTGGTGTTAGGCTATATTCTGTAGTGTTTAGGGCCTTATCCTAGCCTTTTACTCAGGGAGAGTTCCCAGAGCTGGCTGGATATGGGCCTCCCTCATGCAAAGTTTCCCCAAAGTTAATTGAGCTCTCTCTCCATTCTGAATAAAATTCTTCATTTATCTTGGGGTTTGGAGTGAACCACACCTGACTGTGTTCAGGGTTTATTCTTGGCTCTGTGCTCAGCGATCACTCTCAGTGATTCCTAAGACCTCAGGGGCTCAGGAGACCATAAATGTGCCAAGGATATAATTCAGGTTAGTTACAGAAAAAAAAACAGCCTTACACACTGGACATTATCTCTGGTCACTAAATTAAATATTCTAATTGTTTTCTTTTTTATCCTGAGTTTTACTTTTAATCCCAAGGATTTCAAATTGATTTTACAGCCTTTGATGGCTAAAAATATTCCACTCAGCACTTGCTGCACGGTCACCAGTAAATTAATCAAGTTTCTAAATTTAGTATTTTTCCCCTCTAGGTAATAGTTTATGAGAAATATTGTCTGAAAAATTATTAACTTCCTATTTGGTAATAGGAGAACTATCCATAACATTATTCTATAAAACTCACATTTCAAAACCCAAGGAGCTATCTAAGGGACTAGGACTGAAATAAAGCTGAAACTTTTCCTGTTCTGAACAAGAAGACTTTACTTGTCTTACTGGGAATTTTGACGCGCTCCTTCAATGCTACCATTCAATTACCCAGGCAATTGTCCAGGTCATCATATATAAAAAGGTAATAGCTTTTCAGTTTGTCTCTGCTGATGTCGGTGCCATCAAAGAATGCACTGGGTTTCTTTTTCCTTATCTTGGCAGGGTTAAAATAAAATCTGATTTTGTTCGAAAATGATCATAGGGATGATAGAATGAAATACACTGTCAAAGTAATTTGCAAACTTAAGAGCTCTATAGAAAAGTCTGTCCTTATGACTGTACCCAAATAAATTGGTCTTGGTCATAATGCATAGTATGTTGATTTACCAGGTAGAGACATTTTGTTAAGAAAGAGTGTCAAGACTTTAAAGCGAATCTTCAAATGCCATTGATTTCTTGGTGTCCCAAACATTCAAACAGCTCCTCTATTAGCTGCACAGTCCTCAGATAAATTGCATGCTGAGATTCTATCATTTGCTCAAATTAAAAGAAAAATTTCATTATTTTTGTATTAGAATAAAACCACTGCATTAAAATAGATGGAAAAGTTGATATGTAAAAATAGGACTTTAGGGGCCGGAGCGATACCACAGCGGGTAGGGCATTTGCCTTGCATGCTGCCGACCGGGTTCGATCCCTGGCATCCCATATGGTCCCCCGAACACTGCCAGGAGTAATTCCTGAGTGCAGAGCCAGGAGTAACCCCTGAGCATTGCTGGGTGTGACCCAAAAAGAAAAAAAAAACAGGACTTTATAAAAGAAGCATATTGAGGCAAACAGATAGTGCAGGTGTGTTTGGCTTGCTTTTTTATGTGGCCAGGCGTGATTTGACCCCTGACACTGCATATGGTCTACTGATCACACCAGGAATAACCCCTAATCATAGAGTCAAAAGTAGACACGGAGCAGCATTGTGTGTCATCCCAAGCCCAAAATAAATTTATCCCTCAATCCAATGTAGCAACTGTTAATTGCTGTCTGTTTCTATAAATAGCATTAATGTGTGTATCTATGTATGTATGTATGTATGTACAAGAATATCAGGTTGATGGTATATCTGTTTGATTTTTAGCTTTTTCCATGTAGAATGTAACAAGTTCTGAAAAATGACTATAGTCTATGCATGGATTAAAATCACCCTCTTTTCAAATTCCTGTCAAAATAGAACCAGTTGAATAGATAAGAAATTTCTGTTTTTATTGAGAGAAACTACTGGGAATATCACTTAGCTAATGAAAATCTTAAGAGGTTTTCAAGGAAAAGGAAATTAGAAAGAGTGGGTTGGAGGAGCAGAGCAAGCAAAGCACCAGAGATCTAAACTCCAGGAGAAATGGTTCTGGACTACGGGGTTTAGGAGAGTCACCTTCTGAGTTCAGGGAAGGGTGTGTGGGGATGTTATCTGTAAAAAGTATTCCTGGGACCAGAGAGATAGTACAACAGCTAGGGCGCTTGTCTTACATGCTGCTGACCTAGGTTCAATCCATGGCATCTCATATAATTCCTAGAACACAAAGAATCATCCCTGACCACAGAGTAAACCTTGAACTCTCCTGGTATTGACCGCAAAACACACACACACACACACACACACACACACAAAGAAACAAAAAGAAAGGAAAGAAAAGAAACAGAAGGAAACTAAAAGCTTTCCTGTTTTATCCAATATACCTGGGGAGAAACCTCTCCACCTACACTTAGAATTTAGATTAAGATTGAAGAATGTCCACTTGCATTAACTACTTCTAATTTTATCTTGAGAGGAAGAACAGTCCAATTTAAAATTTAAAACAGGAATGTGTTTCAGAAATTGACTTGAGTGATCCTGACCTACCAGGAGGAGGAGCCTAGATAAACTTCCTATTCATTTGTATGATTCATGTTAGACATCATGCAAAATATTAACCAATTCACCATATTCTGAAGTGAAGACAGACATTTGCAGCATGTCATGATTGCTCATGAGCACCATATTAGCCCATAATAACCATGCATTTACTTAAAAGCTGAGGCTGAATCGTCACTAGAGTTTGTGCTTGTGATTTCTTATATTGATTTCAGAATAGTTCATTGAAGAATGTATAAACATGACCTGAAAACCTTATTTTAACAAGGCTCATAGTTTTATCTATATTTTAGGAAAACTTCTCTAAAAAGCCTCAGCAGTCCCCACCAGTTTTTCTCTTTCCATTTAACTCTATAGAAGCTATCATTGTCTAAAAATCTATTAAAGGTGGGAGGACCCTTCTGCAGGTCTAAAGCTTGGTTTTGTCTAACTGTTGATAGTAGAGGAGACTTGTGTATCAACAAAGTCAGGGAACATATTGTTTGTATGTATGCTGAAGGGAGCACAGAAAATTTACTTTTATGTAAAAGGGCACTTAAGAACAGAAGTACAAGGGAACACAGGGGAGGGAGGGCTTTACCAGAGATCTGTAGGCTTACAGAAAACAGGAAAGCTGTTAGTTTCTGTTTGTTTCTTTTTCTTTCTTTTTATCCTTTTTTATCATGAGATGAGGGAGTTCAACTTTCCTGGTTGGCATAGATTCAATAAGCCTGATTTTTGCCCGTATTTGATCTATTTACAGAAGTTCACATACCTCAGAGGGAGATGGAGTTCAGCTCAGTTTGACGATAATAGTTGGAAATAGTTACGTTAGACTAGAACTGAGTATTGAGGGCAAGTCAAGGAATATACATGATATCCTTTCAGTGTCTGTATTACAAACCATAAAGTGCAAAAGGAAAGACAGACAGACAGACAGGAGCCTGCCTGTGGGAGGAAAATGGGGGCACACTGATGTTGGGAAATGTGCACTGGTGGAGGGATTCGTGTTGATTAGCTTTGTAATTGTCCATTGCATGGTGATTCAACAACATAAAACTAAAAAAAAAAAAGATGGAGTCCAGCCTGATCCAAACCTTTCAGGAAACAATATGGACATTCCTCAAAAATATAAGAACCAAGCTTTCATATGATTCAAAAAATTCCACTGGGGGCTGGAGCGATATCACAGCGGGTAGGGCATTTGCCTTGCATGCGACTGACCTTGGTTCAATAACCGACATCCCATATGGTCTCCGGAGCACCGCCAGGAGTAATTTCTGAGTGAAGAGCCAGGAGTAACTCCTGAGTATTGCCGGGTCTGATCCAAAAAGAAAAAAAATCAACTGCTTCAAATATAATACAAGAGTCCCAAGTCACAAAGTAAAGGAGACATCTGCTGCCCTATATTCATTGCCACATTATTTACAATAACCAAATTCTAGAAACAGCCTAAACACCTAAGAACAAATGATTGGAAAAAAA
Organism: Cryptotis parvus; assembly: GCA_021461705.1. NCBI lineage: Eukaryota > Metazoa > Chordata > Mammalia > Eulipotyphla > Soricidae > Cryptotis > Cryptotis parvus. The sequence goes on from JAJIBD010022915.1 coordinate 10,684, forward strand.
TCTATGACGTAGTATTTGGCCATAAGAAGAAGTATTGTAAATCAAAATGCATCTAAAGGAAAAATTGTCTGCCAAAGAGGCAGCTGGGAGGTGGGTGAGTGGGGTAGAGGGTCTGACAGGGGGAGGGAACTGGCAACATTAATGGAGCTAAGTGGGCATTGGTGAAGAAATTGTTGTTAGAGCACTGTACACCTGAAACTCAATTACATTTATTATATAACTTTATAATTCATTGTGATTAATTTTAAAGTATTTTATTATACCACAGTGAAATATACAATTACAAAGATATACAATTAAAAAGTTCATATTTGAGTTTTGGTCATACAGTGTTCCAACACCCATCCCTCTACCAGTGCCCATCTCCCACCACCAACATCCCCGGTTCCCTTCCCCCACTCCTAGCACTCATCCATGGCAGGTTCTTTATTTCCTTCCCTTTCTCTCTCTTTCTCTTTCCCTTCCCTTCCAGACTATGCATTACAGAACATACATTAAAGGGTTGTCATGTGTATCTTTTTGCCTCTATTTAATGCTCAGTTCTAGGTTAGTATTAGTACTTTCGAGAATTGTTAGCCACTGTTCCATTTTCTGTCTTACCTAGCCTCTGACTCCCACACGTTTGTGATAATTTCCACCTTTGACAAGACCTCCTAATACTTGTTTCACTTGACCTTGGATATTGGTATCATAATATGTACATATATATTTATGTCATGCAAATAAATGCAGTTATTCTTTATCTGTCTCTCTCCTTCTGGCTAATTTCACTCAACATAATCTTCTCCATGTCTGTCGGGCGCTTCGCGGGGTCCCCGACAGTGCCGGGGGGCGAGTTCCCTTCTACCTCCCGAAGCCGGCGAGGAATGGATGAGCACTCAGGGATCCGATGAGGTTTTAAAAGACTTTACTTATCACAGGTTCAGGCATACAAATCAGCAAAAAGGAAAAACCCGATGCTTAGGATTCCAGGCTAGAACCCCAGCCACGTGTAGGCCAAGATGGCGACCACCACGTGTGTAGCTTCCAAGCAGGGGGAACACTCACAGCGAGCAAAAGCCCCCAAAGAAGCGGGAGAGTGAAAACCGGCTAGTTTATACCCATGCAACTCAGGCCTTCCTCCCATTGTTATGGAAAGCAGGGAGTGTTAAATGTCCTTAGATAATCCCTCCCTGCACCTCACCTAGGCCCTTTAGTGTGCTAATGCAGCGGCCCTTAAAGGAGTCCTGCAACACATGTCCATCCATTTATAGGCAAATTTTATAACTTCATTTTTCCTAACAGCTGCATAGTATTCCATTGTGTAGATGTACCAAAGCTTCTTTATCTAGTCATTGATTCTCTGGCACTCTGTTTGTTTCCAGATTCTGGCTATTGTGAATAATGCTGCTATGAACATAAAAGTAGGGATGGTGTTTCCGCTGCATATTCTTGACTTCCCAGAGTATATTCCCAGGAGTGGTATGGCTGGGTCAAATGGGAGTTCAATTTCTAGTCTTTGGAGGAATGTCCATATTGTTTTCCAGAAAGGCTGTACCAGCTGGAATGTGATTAATTTTTTTTGATTTATAAAAGTATGAAGTCCAATTTTTGTATTGTGGGAAGGCTTACTAAATTATTTTATGGAATTATCCACTACCCCTTTGAATGATTCTGTCACTTCCTGGGCATCTCTCTAGGTGGTAGTTGTTTATTTCAGATTCAGCATCAGAATGTTCTGTTATCAGTGGTCCAGGCATAATAGTAGCTGAAACAGTGGTGATTTCAGTATGGTCAGGACAAATGTGAATGTGGGCAGTAGAAGGGCTGGGAAAGCAGGTCCCCTAACAATATTACAAATGTAAACTATTTTGTAGGGTCTGCAACCTCTCTAAACTCCAACATAAAGTCTATGAGAATAGAAATCATTTTATTCATTTGTAGATTTATTCATCTAGGATCTAAATACTAAGCAACAGGCAGCCATTACATAGTTTCTAATGGTGCAACTTTCTGTTTGCATTCCACTAACTTTTTAAATTTAGACTATGGTGCTGGTTCATATGATTCCACTGAGTGAAATTTTTTAGGAGACCCTATTACCCTTCTGATTATTCTAAGGCTATATAATTTTCTCTATAACACTGAACCATAAAAACATAGTTTTATGTCTAAGTTCAGTAATTCATATGTGATTTTTTTCAGCTGAATATAATCATATGAAACTTTAAACCATTAGTTAGAAGTAGGCCATTAACCCTATTCCCATTTGAGCATAATAAAGTAGGAAGGGAAAAAAAATTGAGAGACATATTATATTATTTGGGACGCAATATTTTATATTACTTTACATGTTTCCCCTTCCTGTGAAATTATTATAGAAACTTCTAAGAAGTGTTCATTCTTTGGTACAATTCCTTTCCCGGTCCTAGTGACTTGATTGAAATAGATTAAGAAGTGATAGAAAGTCATTGGGGGTGGGACTTATGTTTAAATATTGAATGCTTGAAACCACTATATTGTGAAAAACTTTGTAAATCATGGTGTTTCAATAAAGTTAAAAAAATGATGTGCTTTTATGCCTTTATAAGACTGTGGTTTTTACCTGCTAATAGTCTATATCTTATCAGGCATACTAGTACAAGTGAAGAAACACTAGCCAAGGAACTGAGGGTATATCTCTAGCAACCAGCTAGATTTGAACTCAGTCTTCTGTCCAACATTCCTTTAGAAACGTAATCCTTCCCCAGTGATGATTGAATGTCTTGAGAAGCAACTGTATCTGGTTCAGATGAATGTTTTGTAGCACACTTAAAAGATCCTAAAGAGCCTGGGCCAAATATCTCAAGCCTGATTATTGAATCACAAACCCTTGTAGGGACTAGAGAGACAGTACAGTGGGTAGGGCACTTGCGTCACATCTGGCTGACCCAGGTTCAACACTCGGTACCCTATACAGCCCATCAAGCACTGCAAAGAGTAGTCCCTTAGCATAGAGCCAGGAATGATCCTTGAGCACTTCCATGTGTGACCCAGAACCAATATAAAATTAAATTAAAAAAGTTAGTAGATAATAATAGTATAATAGAATATTTTAAATAACTAAACTTGGGGAAATTTGTCCTGGATAACTAACATGTGAGGAGCACTCCTGAGCCATTCAAAATTAGAGGAGATATTTATTGTCTGTACTAGAAGCTTTGAAAGTATGTTGTTCAATATGCTTCTTTTGGCTTTTTCTTTTTAACTTGTGATATTCCAGATGAAGGCTGATTCTGCCATAATGACTCCAGAAGCAGAGCCACAGCCAACCTGTAATGGGTGCATGATAAGGATGAGTCTCCGTGTTACAAGTCACCAAGATTTTTGGAGTATTTGATAAATCAACGTTTCTCAATCAGGCATTACTAACATTTCTGAATAACTGTTGTTAAATGAATGTACTGTGCACTGTGTTATATTTAACAACACTTCTGGTTTCTGGAAATAGGATAACAGTAGCACTGCCCAAGTACTTCTCCAGTTCCCCCAAAGTAGATGACCCAAACTTTTTCAGACATCACCAACTATCCCTATGAGAATGAAATTATCTCTGGGTGTAAACCCTTTTTATAGTCTGATCAGACTGATAAGGTGAATTTTTTCGCATTCCCTTTGTCTATGGCTGCATGAACAAATTAATTCATTTGCTCTCTTTCTGGCTAACTGAAATGACCTCACACACACCTGACAACTTTTTTTTTTTATTTTTATTTTTACAATTACAAAGATATACAATTAAAAAGTTCATATTTGGGTTTTGGTCATATGGTGCTCCAGCACCCATCCCGCCACCTGTGCCCATCTCCCACCACCAACGTCCCTGGTTCCCTTCCCCCCTCTCCCAGGCCTCCTCCATGGCAGGTTCTTTATTTCTTTCCATTTCTCTCTCTTTCTCTTTTCCTTCCCCTCAGACTATGGATTACAGAACATACATTAAAGGGTTGTCATTCGTATCTTTTTGTCTCTATTTAATGCTCAGTTATAGGTTGGCATTAGTATCCTCGACAATTGTGAGCACACTGTTCCATTTTCTGTCTTACCTAGCCTCTGACTCCCACACGTTTGTGATAATTTCCACCTTTGACAAGACCTCCTGATATATGTTTCACTTGCCCTTGGATATTGGTATCATAATATGTACATATATATTTATGTTATGCAGATAAATGCAGTCATCCTGTATCTGCTCTCTCTCCTTCTGGTTGATTTCGCTCAACATAATCTCCTCCATGTCCATCCATTAATAGGCAAATTTTATAACTTTATTTTTCCTAACAGCTGCATAGTATTCTATTGTGTAGATGTACCAAAGCTTCTTTATCCAGTCATCGATTTTCGGGCACTCTGGTTGCTTCCAGATTCTGGCTATTGTGAATAATGCTGCTATGAACATAAAAGTAGGGATGGTGTTTCCACTGCATATTTTTGGTTTCCCAGAGTAGATTCCCAGGAGTGGTATGGCTGGGTCAAATGGGAGTTCAATTTCTATTCTTTGGAGGAATGTCCATATTGTTTTCCAGAAAGGCTGTACCGGCTGGCATTCCCACCAACAATGGATGAGCATCCCCTTTTCCCTACATCCACGCCAGCACTTATTGTTCTTGCTCTTTTGAATATGTGCCAGTCTCTGTGGTGTAAAGTGGTATCTCATTGTTGTTTTGATTTGCATCTCTCTGATGATTGGTGATGATGAGCATTTTTCATATGTTTTTTAGCCATTCGCATTTCTTCCTTGCTGAAGTTTCTGTTCATTTCTTCTCCCCATTTTTTTGATGGGGTTGTTTGTTTTCTTCTTGTAAAGTTCTACCAGTGCCTGATATATCCTGGATATTAACCCCTTATCAGATGGATATTGGGTGAATATTCTTTCCCATTCTGTGGACTGCTTTTGTATCTTAGTCACTGTTTCTTTTGAGGTGCAGAAGCTTTTTAGTTTCATGTAGTCCCATATGTTTATCTTTTCTTCTAGTTGCTTTGTTAGTGATGTTTCACCTTTGAAGATGCCTTTAGCTTCAATGTTGTGGAGGGTTTTTCCTATATTTTCTTCAATGTACTTTATGGATTCAAGTCTGATATTGAGATCTTTAATCCATTTTGATCTGATTTTTGTGCATGGTGTTAGACACAGGTCCAAATTCATTTCTTTTACATGTCGCTGCCCAGTTTTCCCAAGAAAAGGACATCAAGGGCATCCAGATAGGCAAGGAAGAAGTCAAACTATCATTATTTGCAGATGACATGATATTATACCTAGAGAACCCTAAACTCTCTACCAAAAAACTCCTAGAAACAATAGACGCATATAGTAGAGTGGCAAGGTACAAAATCAACACCCAAAAGTCGGTGGCTTTCCTATATACAAATAACGAAAGAGAAGAAAGGGATATTAAGGAAACAATTCATTCACAATTGTGCCACAGAAAATCAAATACCTAGGAATCAACTTACCCAAGTGTGTGAAGGACCTGTACAAAGAAAACTACAAGACACTGCTCCAAGAGATAAAAGAGGACACAAGGAAATGGAAACATATTCTCTGCTCATGGATGGGGAGAATCAACATTGTCAAAATGGTAATACTCCCTAGAGCTCTGTACAGATTCAATGCAGTCCCTATAAGGATACCCATGACATTCTTCAAAGAAATTGACCAAACGCCTCCTGAAATTTGTACAGAACAATAAACCCCCAAGGATAGCTAAAGCAATCCTCGGGAAAAACAAGATGGGAGGCATCACTTTTCCCAACTTCAAACTGTACTACAAGGCAGTAGTAATTTAAACAGCATGGTATTGTAATAAAAACAGACCTGTGGACCTATGGAATAGAATTGAGTATCCTAACACCCAACCTCAAACACTTGATCATTTATTCTTTGATAAAGGTGCAACGATTCTAAAATGGAGTAAGGAACACCTGACAACTTTCTATTGTAATTTTTTCAATCCTATGACAATACCACTAACACAGGAACTAGAACATTGAAGCAAGCATTCTTTCCCATGCAATCTACATCTGGCTCAGATAAAACACTAGTCTGAGTTTAATTTGGAAATTCTTGATTATATTGTGCCAATATCTGAGGAAGTAAGGAACCATAATTCACTTTTCTCTAGATTAAGCCAGGAGTCAACACTGTCTCCAAATTCCTGGCATACTATTCAAAATTGTGAGTAATGTAGTCAAAGTCCTTCATAAAGGTTTGAGGTCAGAAGCATCTTTCAAAGTAATGTATATATAGAAAAGATATGGGAGTGGGATTCCTCCAATGTGACATATTTTACTTTTAATCTCCAGCTTCTGATCATTTTAGACCTTTGTTGTCTGATAGATTAAAATAAAAAAAAACTAGCTTTTGCTCATTTCATTAAGCATTTGATAAATGTCTATATATCAAATACTTAATATAGGATGTAGCTTCTATTGTTTTGAATTTGCCACTGAAATTATTGTAAAATCTAATCTACTATAGCCTCCATTAAAACAACATATTATTTACTAATATATTTTTCCAATCTGAAAAAGAAGGAAAAAAGTTTTGTTTATTAGTTTAGTCAATTATTTTTTTATTTTCAAACAAAAATAACACTTTATTGTTTTGAATATTTTCTGGCATAAAATAGGTACTCAGTCATGATTTTTATTGAATCAAGTGTCTAAATAATAAAAATTGTCCGGTTCATAATTAGTCTATTTCTTTTGCTATGTAAAGACATGAGGTTTCTCTTTGTTTCTGGGCCATAACCAGTGATGCTCCGAGATTTCACCTGGCTCTGCACTCAGTAATTAGTCCTCGTGGTGCTCTAGGGACAATAATGGGATGCTGAGGATCAAATCCATTTGACTGTGTGCAAGGCAAGCACCCTAGATGCTATATTATTGCTTTGGTCTCTGTAAAATCTTTTTATTTTATTTAGTCCCATTTATTTTTGTCTTTGCTGAATGAGCTATATAGGTGAAAATAACTTAGAAGTCCATATCCTGGAGAATTGGGTCTGTTTTCCTCAATATGTCCTATGGATTCTTTGCATTAACATTTGTGTATAATGTTAGGTAGGGAATCTGGTTTCTTTTATCTTTATTTTCTTTTCTCCTGCTTACAGCTTTCCACTTTTCCAGCACCATTTGTTGAAGAGATTATTTACTAGCTCCACTTAATGCACCCAGCTCCTTTATCACATTATGTAGTCCATAAATTTGAGTATATATCTCATGGATCCCAATTCTAGTCCAGTGATTTGAGAGAATATCTTTATTCTATCCCTACAGTGTAATCACTATAGTTATATGGTACAATTTTAAGTCATAAAATGCAGTACTTACATTTCCCCACAAACTATTGCTTTGGATATTTTGAAATTTTATGATTTTATACAAATTTTTTGTAAAGCTTGCTCCAAATATTATTAATAGGAGAAAATATTTCCAAAGAGCATTCCAGAGAAAGGGTTAATATTCAACATGTACTAAGCATCCACAATGCTCAACAACCAATGTCCTAATAACTCCATCTAAGTTTGAGGAGAGAACGATAACACACTTACATTTGGATGGCAGATATATGGAAAAGTGTTCTGCAACTTGAATAAAACCGAAAGGCATCATGCTAAGTGAGATAGTAGGAAAGAGAATGATAAATACTGGCTTACCTCACTCATCTGTGGTATGGCGACTGCTAAGGGAATGGACAATACCAAATGATAATGATCCCTTAACCCTGGATCACTACATTTGGAATGTAAAGCAAATAGGGCACTTAAAGTTCAGGCAATAGAAAGGTGGACTGAAAATGCCACAGGGACATTGGTAGAATGTTTTGGACATTTTAATGGTGATGAGGCGTGGTAACTGTATACTAAAATCATAGTTTAACACTATTATTAAAAATAATGTAAAGTGCTGGAGAGATAGTACAGTGAGCACAGTGCTTGCCTTGCATATGCCAAACCTGGGGTTAATCCCCAGCATCCCATAAGGTCCCTCAAGCCCTGCCAGTAGTACTCACTTAGCACAGCACCAGAAATAAGTCAACAAAATTTTGTTGAACCAAATCCAGCAAAACGATACCAACTATAATAATTAAGTTTAATTAAAAATAATTGTACTCTGAATCTATACCACAAAACAGTTTACTTCGTTAAATTGCAGACAGTTTTTACTATGGATTTTATTTTTGTCTAGATAAGTTATAAGATTTCTATATTCTAATTAACTCATCCTTTACCTCTTCCATATAATAAGCCCTAGTTCCTCTTCAGCTGGTTTTAGTTCTCCTCTGTTCAGTCTGCCCTGGATTGTGTTCAAAGCAGAGTCAGAAGCATAGGAGGGCTTCGATATTAGTCTCTTTTAACAAACTATCTTTTACTATTTTTAGCTTTGCAAATTTATGGTATAAATTTCTAATATCCTTATTAAAGTATAATTTATAGGCAAACACTACATGCAGTTTTTAAACAATTTTAAGTTGAACTTATGAAAACAATAACCATCACCAAAATAAAGTAATAAACATGCCCAGCATCTCTCAGGATTTCCTTATGCCCATTTGCTATTGTATGTATGGGTTACAAATGTATATGGTAAAATATATATAAAATAGGATCTACTTTCATAACAATTTTATTGCTAAGTGGGCAATACACTACCATATGATGTTTTTTACCCCCTGTCACTTCAGGAAAAGAAACCATTCTCTTTTTCTGTCTGTCTCAACTCACCTGTACCTGTCCTCTTCATTATTCATCAAGGCAAAGTTGTTTGCTTCCAGCTTAATACCATCTTGAGAATAATATATTTAGAAGAGGTAAATAGACAGAATCTTAGCACAGGGGCTAGAGAGAAGAAGAAACAATCTTTTTTTGGGTCATTTTTGACATTGAGAAAATATGTCCTTGGGATATACTTTGCTAGAGAGAAAATTCAGAGGCAGAATATTTTGTGTGTCTTATCTTATATTTTCCAATTAAAAGAATTATAAATATATTTTAATAAGAAGCTAGTAAAATACTTTAAATGTTTACTTCATTCACAATTTGCTTTAAAAAATTTATTATTCTGAAAAAATGGTGTGCCTTTGACAAATCTAGGAATTAATTATGTTTTCATTGAAATCAAAGATAATTTGTCTAGGAAAACATTAAAATTGCTGTAAGGAAATTAATTGAGAAGTAAGGACATAATCAGAAAACAAGGTATTTATCACTAGATTCAAAAGAATTATTAGAATAAAAGAAGAGGTCAGAATATTAGTTCAAATGTTCCTCACAAGATAAAAGGAAAAAAGAAAAAGACAGAAAGTGCATAAATTAAGAGCAAATTTCAAGAAAATTGCAAACTGTTTTTTAAATTGAATTTTAACAAATTGTTACTGTAAATCATATTGTACTTCCATGAAAAAAAGGACATTATTGCTGAAATTATTCAGAAAGACAACAAACAGAATGGACAATATTAACAAAGAAAATAAGTTAATGTGAGGAACTATCTCAAATTCAAATGATAATAACATGAAATTTTTAAAAATGTGAGACATGTCTAATAGGCTTATTATTTATCTATTATTTATAATAATTTCCATAAAGACAGCATTACTAGCGATTATAAATGCATCAATGACTTAAAGACAAATGAAAGAATTTTTTTGAAGAAAGATATATCTTCTGATTGGATATTCTTATTAAATTAATTCTCATGGGAGAAAATTTCAAAATGTATATAGACTTGTCTACATTCTAAATTATTATTTTTTTTAAATTTTTTATTATACCACCATGAGACATACAATTACAAAGGTGTTCATAATTGGTTCTTGCTAATACAGTATTCCAGCACCCATCCCCTCCACTAGTGCACCATTTCCACCACCAATGTACCCCACCCCCACCCACTACCAGGCTGCCTAAACAGCAGGTAGCCCTGTTTCCTCTCTTTCTCTCTCTCTGTCTCTCTCTCTCTGTCTCTGCATCTCTCTCCCTCTTGTTTTACACATTGTGGCTAGCCCTGAAGATATTTAGTGTTTAAAACTTAAGTCTCTTTGTGTATATTCAAATGGTTAGTTTTAATCTGCCATTACCATTTCCCACATTTAGTAAAACACTGGTATCTATTTATATCCTATTAATGAATGCGGTCATTCTATATCTGTCCTTTTCCTTCTGACTAATTTCACTCAGCATGATAGTCTCCATGTCCATCCACTTGCAGGTAAATTTCATAATTTCATCTTTTCTGACAGCTGCATAGTATTCCATAGTGTAGATGAACCACAGTTTCTTTAGCCAGTCCCTCTGTTCTCGGGCATTTAGGTTGTTTCCAGATTCTAGCTATAGTGAATAGCGCAGAGATGAATAAAGAAGTACAGATAGTGTTTCTGCTATGTGTTTTTCGGTCTCTGGGTATATTCCCAGGAGTGCTATTGCTGGATCAAATGGGAGCGCAATGTCTAGTTTTCGGAGGAATGCCCATATTGTTTTCCCAAAAGGGCTGGACCAGCCGGCACTCGCACCAAAGGTGGATCAGAGTCCCTTTTTTCCCCACATCCACACCAGCACCGGTTGTTCTTGCTGTTTTGGATGTGTGCCAGTCTCTGTGGTGTGAGATGGTACCTCATTGTTGTTTTTGATTTGCATCTCCCTGATGAGTAACGTAGAAGAACACTTTTTCATATGCCTTTTGGCCATTCGAATTTGTTCTTTTTGGAAGCTTCTGTTCATTTCTTCTCCCCATTTTTTTGATGGGGTTGGCGTTTTTTTTTCCTGTGAAGGGCTACCAGTGCCTGATATATCCTGGATATTAACCCCTTGTCAGATGGGTATTGGGTGAATATCCTTTCCCACTCTGTGGATTGTCTTTGTATCTTGGTCACCTTTTCTTTTGAGGTGCAGAAGCTTTTTAGTTTTATATAATCCCATTTGTTTATCTTTGCTTCCATTTGCTTGGTCAGTGGTGTGTCCTCTTTGAAGATACTTTTCATTTCGATGTCGTAGAGTGTTCATCCTATGTTTTCTTCGATGTAACTTATAGATTCATGTCTGCTGTTGAGATCTAGAATCCATTTTGATCTGACTTTTGTGCATGGCGTTAGAAGGAGGTCTAAGTTAATTTTTTTACATGTAGCTGCCCAGTTTACCCAGCACCATTTGTTGAAGAGGCTTTCTCTTGCTCCACTTAATATTTTTTGCTCCTTTATTGAAGATTAAGTGGTTGTATATTTGAGAATGTGTTTCAGGATACTGAGTTCTATTCCATAGGTCTACAGGTCTGTCTCTATACCAATACCACACTGTCTTAATTACAACTGCTCTGTAGTAGAGCTTGATGTTGGGGAAAGTGATACCTCCCATCTTCTTTTTCCCAAGGATTGCTTTAGCTATTCATGGGGGTATATTATTCCATACAAATTTCAGGAGTATTTGTTCAATTTCTTTGAAGAACATCTTGGTATCTTTATAGGGACCACATTGAATCTGTATAAAGCTCTAGGGAGTATGACCATTTTGATAATGTTAATCCTTCCGATCCATGAGCAGGGAATATGTCTCCATTTCCTCAGGCCTTTTTATTTCCTGAAGTAACGTTTTGTAGTTTTCTTTGTAGAGATCCTTTACATTCTTTGTCAAACTGATTCCTAGGTATTTGATTTTCTGCGCGCAATTGTGAATAGGATAGTTTCTTTAATGTCCCTTTCTTCTCTTTTGCTGTTTTGCATATAGGAAGGCCATTGACTTTTGGTATTGGTTTTGTACCCTGCCACTCTGCTTTAGGAATGTATTATTTCTAGGAGCCTCTTGGTAGAGAGTTTCAGGTTTTCCAGGTGTAATATCATGTCATATGCAAATAGTGATAACTTGGCTTCTTCCCTTCCTATCTGGATGCCCTTAATGTCTTTTTTCTTCCCTGATTGCTATGGCAAGTACTTCCAGTACTATATTGAATAGAAGTGGTGAGAGTGGGCAGCCTTGTCTTGTCCCTGATCTTAAGGGGAAGGCTTTCAGTTTTTCCCCCATTGAGAATGATGCTCGCTGTGGGCTTGTAGTAGATGGCCTGGATTATCTTGAGGAAAGTTCCTTAAATCCCCATTTTACGGAGAGCTTTCATCATGAACGGGTGTTGAATCTTGTCAAATGCCTTCTCTGCATCTATTGATATGATCATATGGTTTTTATTTTTCTTTTGTTGATATGATGTATTATGTTGATTGACTTGCAGATGTTGAACCATCCTTGCATTCCCGGGATGAATCCCACTTGGTCATGGTGTATAATCTTTTTGATGACTCTTTGCATTCTATTTGCTAGTATTTTGTTGAAGATCTTAGCATCTGTATTCATCAGGGAGATTGGTCTGTAGTTTTCCTTTTTTTGTGACATCTTTGTCTGCTTTGGGTATCAGGGTGATATGTGCCTCGTAAAAAGCTATTTGGGGAGTGTTTCTGTTTCTTCAATTTGCTGGAAGAGCTTAAAAAAGAATTGGGAGTAGGTCCACTTTAAAGGTTTTGTAGAATTCACTGGTGAATCCATCTGGACCTGGGCTTTTGTGTTTGGGGAGACTTTTGATTACTGATTCCATCTCCTCGATGGAGATAGGTTTGTTGAGGTATTCCAAATCTTCTTGTTGCAGACTTGGGAGGCTATAGGAATTCAGGAATTTGTCCATTTCTTCTAGGTTCTCTTGTTTCGTGGCCTACAGGCTCTCATAGTAATCTCTGATGATCTTTTGAATTTCTGTGGTTTCTGTTGTGATGTCCCCATTTTCATTTCTGATTCTATTTATTTGGGTTCTCTCTTTTCCTTTTCTTACAAGTCTTGCAAGTGGTTTGTCAATCTTGTTTATTTTTTCAAAGAACCAGCTTTTGGTTTCGTTGATCTTCTGGATTGTTTTTTGACATTCCATCTCATTGATTTCTGCTCTAAGTTTTATTATTTCTTTCTTTCTGCTTCGGTTGGGCTCCTTTTGTTGATCACTCTCTAAGATCTTAAGTTGTGAGTCAGACTGTTTGTGATGGCCTTTTTCTTCTTTTCTGATGAATGCTTGAAGAGCTATGAACTTGCCTCTTAGCACTGCTTTTGCTGTATCCCACAAGTTCTGGTAATTCATGTCTTCACTCTCATCTGTTTCCAGGAATCTTTGGATTTCCTCTTTGATTTCTTTTATGACTTGCTGGTTGTTCAGCAGTGAGCTGTTTAGTTTCCAGGTACTTGGTATTGGCCTCCGTTTTTGTGTACAATTAACTTCCATTTTCAGTGCATCATGGTCTGAAAAAATAGTTGGCACAATTTCTATCTACTTGATTTTATGGAGGTATGATTTATGGCTCAGCATGTGATCTATTTGGGAGTATGTTCCATGTGCACTGGAGAAGAAAGTGTATTCAGCTTTTTGGGGATGAAATGCCCTGTATATGTCTACCAGCCCTCTTTCTTCCATCTCTTCTTTTTAGGGCCAGTATTTCCTTGGTAAGTTTCAATCTTGTTGATCTATCCAGGGTTGACAGAGCAGTGTTGAAGTCTCCAACTACAATTGTGTTGCTGTCAATGTCTTCTTTGAAGTCTATTAGTAGTTGTTTTGAGGTATTTTGCTGGCCCCTCGTTGGGTGGATATATGTTTAATATCGTGATTTCTTCCTGATATATGCATCCCTTGACTATTAAGAATTGACCTTCACTGTCCCTTCTGACTTTCCTTAGCCTGAAGTCTATGTTGTCGGATACCAGTATGGCTACCCCAGCCCTTTTTGGATGGGTTGTTTGAGTGAAGAATTGTTTTCCAGCCTTTTATTTTGAGCCTGTCTTTGCTCCGATTGTTCAGGTGTGTTTCTTGAAGGCAGCAGAATGTCGGATTCAATTTTTTTGATCCATTTTGCCACTCTGTGTCTCTTAACTGGTGCATTTAGACCATTGACATTGAGAGAGATTATTGTCATGGGATTTTGTGCCATCTTTCTGTATAGGTTGGTTGTTCTTTTTTGGGTTATGTCTTGTCTTATAGTAGATCTTTCAGTCCCTTCTTTTAAGGTTGGTTTTGATTTTTACAAATTTCCTAAGCTGTTGTTTATCCAAGAATTTGTATATCTCTCCTTCAAATCTGAGTGAGAGTTTAGCTGGATAAAGAATTCTTGCTGAGGCGTTCATTTCATTAAGTTTTTTTCTATATCCCACCACTGCCTTCGGGCTTGAAGGGTGTCTTCTGAGAAGTCTGCTGAAAGTCGAATGGTTGCTCCTTTGTATACAATTTCCTTCTTTGATCTTGCTCCCCGAAGAATTATGTCTCTGTCTATGGCATCCATTACTTTGACTAGGATGTGTCTTGGGTTCTTTCTATTGGGGCCTCTTCTTGCTGGTATGCGTCGGGCTTCTTGGATCTGGATGCCTTCATCCTTTAACTCGGGAACTTTTTTCAGCCAGGATGTTTTTAACTGTTTTAATTTCCTTAGGGTTACTTTCCTGTCCTCTGGGACTCCATGATTCTTATGTTGTTCTCCCTGGCTTCATCCCATTGTTCTCTGTTCAGTTGCTGATCCATTTTCTTTTCTTTTTCCATTTTATGTAGTTCTCTGAGTGCTTTCTGCAGCTCATCTTCAGTCTCACTGATTCTCTCTTCCGCTGCTGTCATCCTACTGTTGAGAGCCCCTATTGTGCTTTTTCATTTCATCTACTGAGTTTTTAAGTGATGATATTTCTATTTGCATGGTTCTCATTTCTGCTCTCATTTCCTCCCGTAATTTATTGACTGCCCTTTCAACCCTCGTTTATCTTCTCCTGTATTTTATTGGACATCTGCTCCATTTTTTCATTGAGCTCCTTAAACATCCTACCAATTTCTTCTCTAAATTCATTTTCAGAGAAATCATGCACATCTGACATTTTTTTTTGAGTCTTCATGGTTGAATCCTTCATCTGTTCTTCAAAATGGGGATCTGCATTGTTTCCCCATGGTGTTGCGGTGCTCAGGGATAGATTCCTCTAGTGTACTGTTTTTTTTTTCTTGAGGGTATTACCTTCCCTTGGTGTTGAATTTCCTATGTATTTTGTGCGGCCACCCAGCACACCCCAGGAGGAATACCTGAGGCGGACGACAGGCCAGTGTGAGAGTTCAAAATGTCCGTTTACTTCCACTTCCGCTCAGACTTCTGGGGGTTGTAGTTCCACCTTCGCAGGCCTGGGGCTCTACCAAGACCCCAGGC
>JAJIBD010022916.1:0-16559 GCA_021461705.1 Cryptotis parvus
GAGAGAAGTCCGGATGTGGATAACGGAGGCCCTCATGGAGTGGGGAGTCGTCTGGCTTGTTGCAAGACTCTGCTGGGGTGGCAGGCCAGGGCTAGAACCTGCCATCTTTCCTGGGAGCCTTGCTAGAGCCGGCACCAGTAATATCTCCATATGTCTTGCCTCATGCTAGTAGGAACCCAAAGGCATCCGCCCGCCCAGGAACATAAAGAGCCTCAAACCATTATATTAATTAGGTCATGGGAATGACCTAATATAAATGTTACTGGTATTTGGCATATCAAACACTACACAAGCAGCTTGCCAGGCTTGCAGTGCGGGTAGCATCCTCTTGCAGTCACCTCTAAATAAAGCAATTATTGATGAAGTGCGGCCACTAGCGGCCACGCCGAGCCAGGCTGTGATAGTCTGGTCTGCTGGTTGGAGTTGTGACGAGAGGGAAGTCCGAATGTGAAAATGGCGGCCCCCATGGAGTGGGGTTGTCTGGCTTGTTGTGAGACTCGGCTGGGGTGGCAGGCCAGGGCTAGAACCAAATACCAGTAACAATTATAGCCCCTCATTCCCATGACCTAATGGAATGGTTTGAGGCTCTTTATGTTCCTGGAGCAAGCAGATGCCCTTGGGCTCTACTAGCATGAGACAAGACATAGGGAGATGTTACTGGTGCCTGCTCGAGCAAATCGATAATGAACGGGAAGACAGTGATACAGTGATACACCCACGTGGCCACCACAGTGCAAAAGAAGCTTTTTTCCTCAGATATGATCACAAATTTACAAGAAGTCAACATTACCAGTGTCTTAATTCAGGTTTTTTTTAACTAAATCACCAGATCACTAGACATCCCGTTGTTCATTGATTCCCTTGAGCGGGCGCCAGTAACATTTCCATTTGACCCTATCATTTGCCAGTGTAGCCCAGTGGCATCTGGTTGTTTCAGGAATACAAAGAGCCTCAAACCATTGATTCATGATCTTGACAAAGAAGACTAACCATATTGTAGGTGGGCAGCCACGTGATCTTTTGACATCCCGTGGGATCCAGTCAGTAACAGCTCTAGTCCAGCGGTCGCCTCCAAATCACATTACATGTCCAGCCCATCTGATTTTCGATGCCTTGGCAAATGAGACAGTGTACCTGACTCTGGAACAGCGACGGAGGTCAGAACTCTGGATTCCTTCTCTCACTTGAGTGAGGCGTGATATCCCAAGCATAGCTTCCTTTGGGAGACCTGAATAGTGTTTTCATCCTGCTTTCGTAGGGGCCCAGGTCTCTGAGGCGTATGTTAATGCAGGGAGAACAGTGGAGTCAAAGAGATGTGCCCAGAGCTGGAGGTTAATTGTCTTTTTTCGCTATTTCTTCGATGCTTTTGAAGGCAATCCATGCTGCTCTCTTCTTCCTGCACAGCTCAGGTTTTAGGTCATTCATCATGTTGACTTCTCGACCTAGGTGCACATAAGTGCTGCATTCAGAGATGTTTGTTCCATTAAGATGAATGGGGCCTCTGGAACTAGTTCATTTTTCATGAACATTGTTTTGTTGAGATTCAGCTGTAGACCTATCTTTCCACATTCTCTGTCAAAGTCAGCCAGCATTTGTGCCGCTTGGCTAATGTTTGGTGTTATTAGAACGATATCATCAGCGAAGCGGAGGTGGTGTAGTTGCCGGCCGCCTATCTTCACTCCCATTCCTTCCCATTCTAATTGTCGCATGATGTTCTCAATGTGGCGCTGAAGAGTTTGGTGAAATGGTATCACCCTGCCAAACCCCCTCTTTTGACATCAGTGATCACTTCCTGTCATAAGGAACAAAAAAAAAGGGGGGAAAGGATGCATGCTTTCCCTTAACTTAGCAGTATCCGTCTTTACTGGGAATGAGAGCAACAAGCATAGAGGTCTTGTGTGTGGGGGCCGGAGCAGTGTTACAGTGAATAGGGTGCTTGCCTTGCCCTCGGCTGACCCAGTTCAACCCCCAGTATCCCACCTGGGCCCCCAAGCCCTCTAGAGTGATCCCTGAGCTCAGAGCCAAGAGTAAGTCCTGAGCATTGCTGAGTGTGACTTTGAAAACAAAACATTTAGTTTGAATTGTTGTGGGTACTTGGGAATAACCAATACTAGACCGACTAGCACCAGACTGTCTGGTACGATCAGGTGTTGTTTCATATGTCATTAGCAGCATTTCCAAGAAGTTGAGGTAGGTTTGGTGAACATAGACACATTGATATGTGTCTACAAAAATGTATCACACATGTTTTTAAATTGTATTATAGGAAAAACAGGGCTGGGAATGTAGCTTAGTAGTGGAGCACTTGCTTTGCATGTGTGAGGCACTGAGTTCTCTTCTCAGTACTGCCAAGAAATAATAGGGAAGTTAGATAATGCAGGTTGCTTTGTGTAATGTAGTATGATTCCAGATGTTATTGTGTGAAATAAGTGTAGTTGCATCACAAAAATGGGACATCTGTAAGATAGTGGAAAGAGCCAATAACTTGGACATAGCAGACCTGGATTGAGGTTCTGGTTTTGCCATTTATTGGCTCTGTGAGTTTTATGTCTCTAAGCCTATCTTCTCTTCTATAAAGTGTTACCTTTGTGTTGGGGGCCGGAGCGATAGCCCAGCGGGTAGGGTGTTTGCCTTGCACGCAGCTGGCCCATGCTGGCCCGGGTTCGATCCTCGCTATCCCATATGGTCCCCGGAGCACCGCCAGGAGTAATTCCTGAGTGCAGAGCCAGGAGAAACCCCTGAGCATTGCTGGGTGTGACCCAAAAAGCAAAAAAAAAAAAAAAAAAAGTGTTACCTTTGTGGTTAAATTTATTGATATAATGACTGGGAAGCACTTTATAAATGATAAAACTTCAACAAAACCAACTGCCATTAATATAGTATGGTTATATTGTAGTGGTTCTTGTATGTGTCAGCACTGAGCCCATTTTATAACTGAAGCTGATGTCTGCTGCAAAATATTACTTGATATTACCGAAACTTGAGACTCACAGACATGGGGCAGAGCTGCTACTGGCTCTCCCTGTGACCAGCCGCTCACGAGGCGCCCAGGAGGGATGGTGGGTTCTAGCCCTGGCCCACCACCCCAGCAGAGCCTACGCAACAAGCCAGATGACTCCCCACTCCATGAGGGCCTCCATTTTCCACATCCGGACTTCTCTCTCGTCAGACCTCCACCCAGCAGACCAGCCTATCAGCGCCCGGCTCGGCGTGGCCGCAAGCGGCCGCGCGGTTCATCAATAAATGCTGGACTTAGAGATGACTACAAGAATATGCTACCTGCACGGCAGAGCCTGGCAAGCTACCCGTGTTGTATTTGATATATATGCCAAATACCAGTAACAATTATAGACCTCATTCCAGAATGGATTGAGGCTCTTTATGTTCCTGGAGCAAGCAGATGCCTTGGGCTCTACTAGCATGAGACAGGACATATGGAGATGTTACTGGTGCCCGCTCGAGCAAATCGATGATGAACGGGAAGACAGTGAGACAGTGAGATCACTTCCTTGTAGATTGGTGCGATCCTGGTGGTGAATCCGCAATAGGGCTCACGAAGGGTCTTGATATATTGGGTTTGAACGCCCTGTTTGGCTAGGGCTCGATAACCACTTCAGTCTCCACAGAATCAAAGGCTTTCTTTAAATCAATGAACGTGAGACATAGCAGCATTCTGAACTCCCTACAAACCTCAGTGAACCTCCAGTATTTCTCATAACCATGTGGATATGGTCGATTGTGCTGAATCCTTTTCGAAGCCAGGTTGCTTGCATGGTTGCTCTTCATCTAATGTTCTGACAATCCTGTTTGTCGGGAACGCCGCCGGGTCCCCAACAGTGTCAGGACAGAGGTTGTCTTCTACCTCCGAGGACGCCGGGAGAACAGATGAAAACTCACGAGTCCGGTGTAGTTCCAAAAGTGGCTTTTAATGGTACAAAAGCTCTTCCACAGCACTCCAATATAATGAAAAACTTTAGCTCTGGCCCGAACTTAGATCATACAAAAGAGCCTAAGTCTCCCACCAAAGAGAGAGGATCTCAACCAAGCTGAGTCCTACCCAGAAGAAGGAGCAAAGGCCAAAGAGCAAAAGGCCAAAACCAAAAGCCGCAGGAGCCAAAAGCTGAAGGCTGAGGAACCAAAAGGCAAAGGTGAAGGGGCCTCAAGTCAGCCCCTTATATACACCAAAGTAACCCAATCGGGAGGTTGTCATGCCAACAAAGAACCCTAAACAGAGTGTAGTGCCACACCCTATTGTAGGTATAAACAAAGGTTACACCAAGGACTAATCCCGAGATTATCTCTTATGTAAAACACTGGAGAGAGAGGGGGCTGATATAAAGTAATACATCTTAACTTCATGAGCTTCATGTAATCTAGATGGTACCCACAAGGTCCTTATTATCTGCACCAGGGTGATTCTGAGTATCTTGTTCTCATGTACTGAAAGGGTCATACTCGCCTGCTTAGAGCAAACTAGTATGATCCTTCCTATAGTCTTCCTTTAGTCTCAGCGTAGCCAGGGTGGTAGTCTCCCTGGTAAATTCTAACTGTCCCACGTTGGGTGCAGTGGGTATAAAGAGGAGCTGTGCCCAATCTAGAAAACATAGAAGTCTTAGAAGATGTATAAGTCAGAAGTTATTCAATCAAGGTGACTTCTGTAACTGCCACACCCTCTAGCAGTGTTTACATAGAAGAGAGATCTCATTAGAATGAACCTTGGCTTAAATAAGATTAAGCTGGGAGTGAGCAAAACAACAAAACTCCCAGATTAGCTAAACATGTCCTCCAACACTGTTCAGGATGACTCAAGTGAACAGCTTGTACATTACGGACAACAGGCAGATGGGGGTGATAGTTGCCGATGTCGTGAATGTCTCCCTTCTTGACAGTAGAACTGTTCTGCTGGTTTTCCACTGGGAGGGCACTGTCAGGAGCTCCGCCAGGGTCCCTAACAATGCCGGGAAGTGAGTTCCCTTCTACCTCCGAGCCGGCGAGGAATGGATGAAAACTCAGGAATCCGATGCAGTTTTAAAAGGCTTTACTTATCACAGGTTCAGGCATACAAATCAGCAAAAGGAAAAGCCCGGTGCTTAGGATTCCAGGCTAGAACCCCAGCCACGTGTAGGCCAAGATGGTGGCCACCACGTGTAAAGGCTTTGTAAAGGGGAAGAAGACAAGACTTCCAAGAAGGGTGCGAGCTCACAAAGACAGCGCCCACAAAGAAGCGCAGGAGAGAGGAAACCGGCTAGTTTTATACCTCTGCCACTCAGACCTTCCTCCCA
The DNA here is from genome assembly GCA_021461705.1 of Cryptotis parvus. Lineage (NCBI taxonomy): Eukaryota > Metazoa > Chordata > Mammalia > Eulipotyphla > Soricidae > Cryptotis > Cryptotis parvus. The sequence continues at coordinate 5,283 of JAJIBD010022916.1, forward strand.
CTGTTATGGAAAGCAGGGAGGGTCAAATGCCCTTAGGTAATCCCTCCCTGCACCTCACCTAGGCCCTTTAGTATGCTAATGTTTTGAGCCAAGATCTGCCTGGGAATGCCTTTTATAGGGTAGAGAAGGGAGTTTCTGAGATGGCATGTCTCTGTACCAAAGACTAATACTAATGCCAGTTAAATATTTCTCCAAGCCTTCACAAGTCTCTTCTACTTCATTGTAGTTTTATATTTTAGTTGCCTTTGAGTATATCAGGGAGCCATGCTTGTTTGCTTGGAAGCAAACAGCATTTCTCTCTGATCTAATTACTTAGGTGTCCTACGTGGCCAGGCTAATATGCTGGTAAGATCTAGCTAGCCCCACGATGATTGTGGTAGCATGGGAGAATATTTATACCAGCTAGTACAGCATACATGGTCGGATAAACTGCCACATTTAAACTACCCCCTTATCTACGAAGTGATTTGCAAGAGGCAATCCAGAGCAGATGCAGTGGCCCTTAGGAGTCCTGCAACAGGGCACCTTGCATTCGGACAGGTAGCGTGTGAAGAGCCGAGCTAGTGTATTGATGAATACTGACGGCAGATTCTTCAGGTGTTTGGGTCTGACTTTGGGCCTGGTGCTGTTCCTCTCTTTACCAACAAAATGGCATGTTGGATTTCAGAAGGGAGAACGTTGGGAACAACATATCCATCCTGCGGAATTTGATATGTGGGCAGGTAGACGTGGCTATCAAAGAGATCTGAGTAGAAGTCATGGATAATCTTCTCCATTGCCTTTCTGGAAGATGTGATCAATCCATCAGGGCGTTGGAGGCCAGTCATCTTGGTCTTATAGTTGGCGAAGGACAGGTGGGCAGTGCGAATGTTTTCCCCCAGTTTCTGCTGTATCTTCCAGTATTTCTGCTCTTCAGGTTTTTTTTAACATATATCATAAACTGTGTGGCCTACAAACTACAGAAATTTATTTCTCATTTTTATGGAGGCTGGCAGACTAATTGAAGGGTAGTCAGATCCCACACACTTGGTGGGGTTGGGGGAATGCATACTAGCTGTCCTCAAGTCTCCCTCCTGGCTGTGTGCTCAGAGATCACTCCTAGCAGGGATTAGAAAACCATAGTGGTGTGAGTTGACTGCATGCCTGGATCAGTCAGACCCTTTATTCCCCTTATCATGCCTCCTGGATTCTGAAGTGCTTGTATTTCTCTCCAAAGGACAGGTCAAGCCCTCACAGAAAATCGAAGACTTGATGGAAATGGTGAAGAAGTTGCAAAGAGGTTATGTCTCCTCTGTTTGTTGCTCACACTGATCTTTGGGGACAGTGGGTAATCAACTCAGTTCCAGGCCCACAGTGTACAACCTTGGGGAATTAACTCATTCACTCTGTAACTTTAACATTTTAACTGGGGGCCGGAGTGATAGCACAGTGGGTAGGGGCGTTTGCCTTGCACCCAGCCAACCAGGGTTCGACCCCCAGCGTCCCATCTGGTCCCCCAAGGGAACCGCCAGGAGTAATTCCTGAATGAAGAGCCAGGAGTAATCCCTGAGTGTCGCTGGGTGTGTGACCCAAAAAAAACAAAAAAAATACAAATGCAAATACAATTTTTATTGTTCAAGTAGTTAATCCAGGTTTTCACCTCCACCTCACCTCTGCACTCTGCCAGCTCAACAGGCTAGTTCCAACTATGTTCTCAGAGGGTAGATCTTTTCACTGACCACCCTCCCAACCCCACCCAAAGAGCTGCAGGGCTACCTTCTCACTTTATTTTGGAACCCTCAAGAGCTCCCCATAGTCTTAAGAAGCACAATCTTCTCGCTGTTTATTTTGACCACAGTTATCACAACCTTTTAATGAATACTGATTCCTTTCCCCACCACTACACTTAATGTGACTCCCGGAGGTCCCTCATTGCCCTCTGTCTGCCCCTCTCATCCCTACCCAAATCTTTTCTTCTCTACAGTGGGAAACCTAGAGCCCAGGGTTGAGGTCCTGATTAACCGGATTAATGAGGTTCAGCAAGGTAAGATCAGGAAACTTGGATTGTTATCCAGGACCAGAAACATGATTTGTAGAATCCAGTGCAAAATGACAGTGCAGGACTCTTTGCTCAAAACTGCTAAGTAAAGGATATACATGATAACCTCTCAATGTATGTATTGCAAGCCACAATGTATAAGAGAAGGAAAAGAGTGGGAGGGAGAGAGAGAGAAAAGAGAGGCGAAGTGCCTGCCATAAAGGCAGACCAGGGAAGCAGGGGAATCAGGGGACATTGGTGGTGGGAAATGGGCACTGGTGGAGGGATGAGTGCTGGAGCACTGTATGGCAGAGACCCAAACACGAACATCTGTGTAATTGTATACCTCAAGGTAGTATAATTTAAAAAATTAAAATTTCTAAGTATTTTACAACAGTTAACGGCATTAAATCAGGCACAGATCAGTGTAAATGCTGTTGCTACTTGACTCTGCTAACAACTGGACACAATAAGAAAGTTTTTAGCATTGGGAAACCTTTTTTTCCCTCTATAAAATATGACCCTCTCTGGGATCATTGAAGACAAGTATTAAATGTCACTATACACGAGAAATATTGTAGCTGAATGCTGCAATTGCATCCTGTTTATTCTTCTGCTCTCTGGTATAGCAAAAAGAAAGCCAGTGAAGAACTAGGAGAGGCCCGGACTGTCTGGGGAGACCCTGCAGAAGGAACTGGACTCTTGTAAGTGTTCACTGAGTTACCCAGAACCCCCGCAATTGCATGCCTTCCTGAACCCAGTATATAAGGCAGTCAGCATTCTTTATGTGGCCTCCTTCTCAGTCAGGGCACTATCAGGTCTTTTCAGTCTCTTTCTCTTCCACTCCATGGATGCGACTAGTTCAGAAACATCCTCCAGGCACTTTCCTACCCAGAGACCTTACAAGAACATTCTCTTTTATAACACAAGCTCCAGTTCCTTGCATAATTTTCCAACTCAAATGTGTCTTGTCTCAGATCTTCAATCATTTCATCTTTAAATTACATGCTGGCCACATCTGTTACATTCGCCTTACTGACTGATGTTTACTCATAACTCGTACTTCCTGTGTTGTGTTTGCTTTTTGTCTCCTTATTCTCCTTATCAGTAAACCAACTTTTCATGAGGTTCCACTCTTATCAAACACCAGGGCCATTTGTTCCTCAACTAGGAATTCAAGCACAGGAAGGGAGAGTACTCAACTAAAGGATTCACATTTAGAATTATTGGTAAAACTATACAAAATGTCCTTGATATTTTGGGGTAAACCCAGTCCCCAAGGGTGCAGTGAATCAAGACTGATGCCTGATATAATTACTGTGTTTTCCAGTGAGTGCAGAGAAGATACGCCTGAAAGAAATCTTGAACAAAAAAACAAGGTAATTGTAGCTACTTTGTCTCAGAGATTTTGTCTTTGCCAACTTGCAGAAACCCACTCTCTCCATAGCAAGCTTTTAAAATACTGATAAGCTTGCATCTTTACTATGGTTTTCATCATTCTTGCAGTAAACTACAAAGCCATCAGGTGTACATGAAATCCTATATGATTTGAACTTTTTGTTTTGTTTTTGGGCCACACCAGCAGTGTTCAGGGCTTACTCTTGGCTCTGTGCTCAGGGATCATGTCGGGGAAGCCACTGGGGTCCCCGACAGTGTCAGGATAGATGTTCTCTTCTACCTCCAAGGACACCGGGAAATGGATAAAAACTCACGAGTCTGGCGGCGCAGTTCCAAAAAAGCCTTTTAATAGACAAAAAGCTCTTCCACAGCAATCTAATACAATAAAAGAACTCTAGCTCTGGTCAGAATTTATACCATACAAAAGAGCCTAAATCTCCCACCAAAGAGAGAGAGGATTTCACCTGAGAGAGTCCTACCCAAAAGAAGGAGCAAAAGGCCAAGGGGCCTCAAGTCAGTCCCCTTACATACACAAAAGTAATCTGGATCTGTGATAGGGAGGGTCGTATCAACAAAGAACCCTAAACAAATTGTAGAAGGGCAGTGCCATACCCTATTACAGGTATAAACAAAGGTTATTAGGATTAATCCCTTCTACTGAGATTATCTCATGTAAAACACTGGAGATAGAGGGCTGATATAAAGTAATACATTTTAATTTCATGGGCTTCATGTAATCTAGATGGTACCCACAAGGTCCTTCTTATTTATTATCTGCACCAGGGTGATTCTGAGTATCTTGTTCTCCGTATACTGAAAGGGTCACACTCGCCTGCTTGAGAGCAAACTAGTATGGTCCTTCCTATAATCTTCCTATAGTCTCATTGTAGCCAGGGTGGTAGTCTCCTGGTAAATTCTAACTGTCCCATGCTGGGTGCAGTGTATATAAAGAGGAGCTGTGCCCAATCTAGAAAACATAGAAGTCTTAGTAGATGTGTAAGTCAGAAGTTATTCAGTCAAGGTAACTTCTGTAACTGCCACACCCTCTAGCAGTATTTACATAGAAGAGAGGTCTCATTAGAATAAACCTTGGCTTACATATATTAAGCCAAGTCCATTACAGCTGGACTCCATTAGCTCTCGAAAATTAATGTAATCCCAGTTAAGAAAAAAATTACTCTACCAGAGCTGCATTTTATCCAAAGCTACTGTTAGCTCCCTAGCTGGCAGCTTACTTTGAGAGGTTCCAGGGGCCCGTGGAATTGTGGCTTTGGTATCCCAGTGTTTGCTAGAATTCTTTGCGTGGAGAACACTCCTCAGTTCTTTAGGGTTAGACGTGTGGCATGTGTGTGGAGAGGAACCACAGACCTCTCTTCCTCCACAAAATGTCATGGCCCAGTCTAGTCATCCCCAGAAGGGGTGATCACCACAGGTTTGTCTCATCTGCCATAGCAACATTTTCTTACTGGGATGCTTTTAAGAAGCGATTACTTGGCAAGGTTGATTTTCATTGTTCTCTAGAGGAGAAACAGTGTTTTCAAAGTTCAAGGGAGATACGGGATTTTCTTGAGAGGGTTCTTCGTGTACTATTGAGAATGGTAGTCATGTTTCGCTCTCTATTTTTGTCTAAGGTTGAACTCTCTTGTTTAATACACTTTTGAAAAATAAATGAGTGTGTCAGGAGTTGACTGCTGGTTTTTAATCAGACTTCTCAGCACTAACCCTGGCTGAGGGGCTGATTGGCTCAATGTGTGAGTATTATTTCCAGCTTTGTAATCAGTGTTCTGGGATCAGGAGCAGGGCACAACCCGAAAGTTGTTGCAGTCAGCCTCGCCCTCAGATATTGCACTTATGCAATTGCTTGCATTTGTCGTTGTTGTTGTTTGTTTTTTCTCTTTGGGGTCTGTATTGGGGTGGAAAGATAAGAGTGAAATAGGTGGGAAGGACTATTTGTTTCCTTAGTGGTCAGACTCCCCAGGCTCCTTACTATAAGTCCAGCCAGGATCCATCTGTCTTGGACTGTAGTTCTTTTTGTCTGCTGACCTGTGGCTTGTAGTGTAAGCCTCTGCAGCTTGTGACAGGCCCACAGAATGTCTTGGTGGCAGATTCTCACAGTGCTTTTGAGAACAAAATCAGTGTTAGTGCTTTTTTATTATTTTTTGGAGTTTGGACCATACCTGAGTAGTGTTCAGGGCTTATTTCTGGCTCTGTGCTTAGGGACTCTCTCCTGGTGGGGCTCTGGGGACCATCTAGGGTACCAGCGATTGAACTCAGGTCAGCAGTGTGCAAAATAAGTGCCCTGTGCACTGTACTATCTCTCCAGCCCCATCAATGCCCTCCCCCCCCCCCTCCCGTCTTGAGCACGGACAGAAATATTTGTCTCTGGAACTCATGTTTTCTCCTTCCTGTTGGTGACTCCGGGTCCTCCTCCATCCCTCCCATCATCCCCTTGCTGACAGTTGGTTGAGCCTTTGGCTTCCAGTACTTGATCCCCAGGCAAAAGTAGTAAAAGTAAAAGTAGTAATTGGGCTTTTAAAAATTTATTTTATTAGTGAAGAGAGTTTGTAGGTAATGGGCTGTAATTCTAAAATAACTAGTTTGGGGATTTAATAAAAAAAAATTTTTAAGAGCCATTTTTACCAAAGGCAGTGGGCTTGTTATTTTGATTTCTCGGCTGAGCTGAAATCAGATCAGGTCCCTCCATGGGACCCTCTGTTCTGCTGGGAAGATGCAGAGCCATGTCCCGTGTTGTTACAGTCTGTCAGTGCCCATCCTTGAGGGTGTTTCATCCTGGCATTGGAAAAAAGGAAACCTTATTTTCCAAGAACTCTGCTCTCTCTCTCAGCTTGATAAGCATTTAAAAATAAAAAGCTGCACAATTGAAATTGGCAGTGCATCCTCATTCTTTTGTCTCTCTGTTTATTTTTTTCCCCTCATCCCTCAACATGTGTGCTACAGCCCGTGGTTATTACACCCTCAAGAATGATGGTCTGGAACTCAGCACACTTGCACCAAGGTCTCCCTGTCCTCCACTCGATTGAAGCTGGCTGAAGCATCAGGCCTAGCACTGAGAAGCCTGGGGGATCTGCCTCAACAGCTCTATCTGTGGCACATTTCCTTTTCCCTGAAGCTGCTGCCTGGAATTCTTAGCTTCTCAAGAATCCTTATTGTCAGCTCAATCTTTCTTGTTGTTTTTGCAGTTAGCTTTGTTGATTTGTTTACCTCTCCATTGGAGAAGCTGAAAAAGAAAGTGCTTTAACACTAATCAGGAGCAGTCCTGGCTTTTTCTAAAGACTCTTCTTAGCTAAGATTTTATAATATGGACATAGGAAGACGAGGAGTTACTATAGCTTAGGCTAGCGTAATGTCTAGTTTTCCCAAGAGCAGGTCCAATTTATAAATGGACAGTGCCTATTTTTACTCAACTAGCACAAGTCCAAAGCTTAGACTTAGGGTTTACTCACTTGATCACTTGATTACTTGAATCCCATTATTCATCGATTTGCTTGAGCGGGCGCCAGTAACATTTCCATTGGACCCTATCACGTGCCAATGTAGCCCAATGGCATCTGGTTGATTCAGGAATATGAAGAGCCTCAAACCGTTCCTTCAGGGTCTTTACAAGGAAGTCTGACCATCTTGTAGGTGGGCGGCAACGTGATCTTTTGACATCCCGTGGGATCCAGTCGGTAACGGCTCTAGTCCAGAGGTTGTCACCAAATCGCATTATATGTCCAGCCCATCTGATTTTTGAAGCCTTGGCAAACGAGACAGCATCCCTGATTCTGGAATAGCGATGGAGGTCAGAACTCCGGATTCCTTCTCTCACTTGAGTGAGGCGTGATATTACAAGCATAGCTCTTTCAATTCCTCTCTGGGAGACCCGAATAGCATTCTCATCCTGCTTTCGTAGGGCCCAGATCTCTGAGGTGTATGTTAATGCAGGGAGAACGGTGGAGTGGAAAGAGATGTACCTGGAGCCGGAGGTTCTTTGTCCTTTTTTAGCTATTTCTTCGATGCCTTTGAAGGCATTTCATGCTGCTCTCTCTTCCTCCTGCGCAGCTCAGGTTTTAGGTCGCTTCATCATGTTGATTTCTCGACCTAGTTACACATAACTGCTGCATTCAGAGATGTTTGTTCCATTGAGAGTGAATGGGGCCTCTGGAACTAGTTCATTCTTCATGAACATAGTTTTCTTTAGATTCAGCTGTAGACCTATCTTTCCACATTCTTGGTCAAAGTCAGCCAGCATTTGTGCCGCATGGCTAATGTTTGGGTGTTATTAGAACAATGTCATCAGCGAAGCGGAGGTGGTGTAGTTACCGACCATCTATCTTCACTCCCATTCCTTCCCATTCTAATTGTTGCATGATGTTCTCGAGGGTGGCGCTTGAAGAGTTTTGGTGAAAGGTATCACCCTGTCGAACCCCTCTTTTCACATTAATGATCACTTCTTTGTAGAATGGTGAGATCCTGGTGGTGAATCCGTAATACAGCTCACGAAGGATCTTGATGTATTGGGTTTGAACACCCTGTTTGTCTAACTCATCAAAACTCCACACAGCAGAGCAGCCTATCACAGCCCGGCTCATCGAGATCCACCCTTCTGCAGTCTTTTTTTAATCCGGCCCAGGTATGCTGATCCAGAGACAGACATGGGGCAGAGCTGCTACTGGCTCTCACTGTGCCCAGCCGCTCATGTGGTGCCCGTGAGGGATGGCAGGTTCTAGCCCCGGCCCGCCACCCCAGCAGAGCCTCACAACAAGCCAGACGATCCCCGACCCATGAGGACCTCCATTTTCCACATCCGGACTTCCCCTCGTCAGAACTCCACCCAGCACACCAGCCTATCACAGCCTGGCTCCACGCAGCCACAAGCGGCCGCGGCGGTTCATCAATAAATGCTGGATTTAGAGATGACTACAAGAGTATGCTACCCACACGGCAGAGCCTGGCAAGCTACCCGTGTCATATTTGATATGCCAGATACCAGTAACAATTATAGACCTCATTCCCATGACCTGATGGAATGGTTTGAGGCTCTTTATGTTCCTGGAGCAAGCAGGTGTCCTTGGGCTCTACTTGCATGAGACAGGTCATATGGAGATGCTACTGGTGCCCGCTCGAGCAAATCGATGATGAACGGGAAGACAGTGACAGTGATACAGTGATACCCCTGTTTGTCTAGGGCTTCGATGACTGCTTCAGTCTCCACAGAATCAAAGGCTTTCTGTAAATCAATGAACGTGAGACAGAGCGGCATCTTGTACTCCCTACAAACCTCAATGAGCTTGGTTACCATGTGGATATGGTCGATTGTGCTGAATCCTTTCCGGAAGGCTGCTTGCTCGCATGGTTGTCTTTCATCTAGTGTTCTGCTAATCCTGTTCAGGATGACTGGTGTAAACAGCTTGTAGATGACAGACAACAGGCAGATGGGGCGATAGTTGCCGATGTCGTGAATGTCTCCCTTCTTGAACAGTAGAACTGTCCTGCTGGTTTTCCATTGGGAGGGCACCTTGCATTCGGACAGGTAGCGTGTGAAGAGCCGAGCTAGTGTATTGATAAGTACCAACGGCAGATTCTTCAGGTTTTCGGGTCTGACTTTGTCTGGGCCTGGTGCTGTTCCCTTCTTTACCGACGAGATTGCATGTCGGATTTCAGAAGGGAGAACGTTGGGAATGACATATCCATCCTGTGGAATTTGGTATGTGGGCAGGTGGATGTGGCTATCAAAGAGATTTGAGTAGAAGTCCTGGATAATCTTCTGCATTGCCTTCTGGAAGATGTGATAGATCCATCAGGGCGTCAGAGGGCAGTCATCTTGGTCTTATAGTTGGCAAAGGACAGGCGAGCAGTTCGAATGCTTTTCCCGGTTTCTGCTGCATCTTCCAGTATTTCTGCTCTTCTGTCTTTGAGGTCTTCTTTTATCGCTTCTCTGCACTGTTTAGCAAGCTTGGATGTTAGCATTTGGTCTACTGAGGCTCACGCCTTGCCACGTTGGCGAATGAGCTCGAGAGTTTCTGAAGACAGGCGTCCTTTTGTGTCTTTCTCTCTCTCTCAGCATTCTTTGCACAATCCATGGAGGTGCTGAACCAGTCGGTTGTGATTCTTCATCGATGTCGTTGATGATGGTATCTTCCCATGTTGTTGCAACAGTACCAAAGAGTTCCCAGTTGGTGGTCGTTCTGGGAGTTCTCTTCTTAATCTTTGCAGCCTTTTCCCCCCGCTATGGGAAGTAGAATTTTGCACGAAGGAGACGGTGGTCCGATCCTGTTTGGAATTTGTGGACGACAGCTACATCGGTCAGACAAAACCGCCGATTGAAGATGATGTGGTCTATTTCATTGTGGAACTGTCCACCAGGAGATTCCCATGTCCAACGCTTCGCCAGCTTTCTGGAACTGTGAGTTCCCATAAATGGTCTTGTTGGACATGATGAACTCAGATAGTCTCTCACCCTGTTAGTTCCATTCTAGGCCATGGGTCCCGATGTGGAGTTCTTCAGCCGATCTTCTCGGTCCTATCTTGGCATTAAAATCACCGACTATGATCTTGTAGAAGGTGTGATCTTTTTATAGAACTCCTCCAATTCCATGTAGAATTTCTCAATTTCATCTTCTTTTTGGGTAGGACTCCTCTCGGCTGAGATCCTTTCTCTTTGGTGGGAGACATGGGCTCTCTTGTATGGTCCAAGTTCTCACCAGAGCGAGAGTTCTTTCATTATATTGGATTACGGTGGTAAACTCGCAGACATGGGGCAGTGCTGCTACTGGCTCTTCCTGTGAACAGCCGCTCATGAGGCGCCCCGGGAGGATGGTGGGGTTCTAGCCCTGGCCCACCATCCCAGCAGAGCCTCGCAACAAGCCAGAAGACCCCCCCCTCCATGAGGGCCTCCCATTTTCCACATCCGGACTCTCTCTCTCGTCAGACCTCCACCCAGCAGACCAGCCTATCAGCGCCCGGCTCATCGAAGTTCCACCCTGCAGCAGTCCTTTCTTAAATCCAGCTCAGGTATGCCGGTCCAGAGACTTTGCAGACATGGGGGCAGAGCTGCTACTGGCTCTCCCCTGTGACCAGCCGCTCATGAGGCGCCCCGGGAGGGATGGTGGGTTCTAGCCCTGGCCCACCATCCCAGCAGAGCCTCGGCAACAAGCCAGAAGACCCCCACTCCATGAGGGCCTCCATTTTCCCACATCCGACTTCTCTCTCATCAGACCTCCACCCAGCAGACCAGCCTATCAGCGCCCGGCTCATCGAAGTTCCACCCCTGCAGCAGTCTTTCTTAAATCCGCTCAGGTATGCCGGTCCAGAGACTTGCAGACATGGGGCAGAGCTGCTACTGGCTCTCCCTGTGACCAGCCGCTCCGAGGCGCCCGGGAGGGATGGTGGGTTCTAGCCCTGGCCCACCATCCCAGCAGAGCCTCGCAACAAGCCAGAAGACCCCCACTCCATGAGGGCCTCCATTTTCCACATCCGACTTCTCTCTCTCGTCAGACCTCCACCCAGCAGACCAGCCTATCAGCGCTTCGCTCACGCAGCCGCTTGCGGCCGCGCGGTTCATCAATAAATGCTGGACTTAGAGGTGCCTACAAGAGTATGCTACCTGCACGGCAGAGCCTGGCAAGCTACCCGTGTTGTATTTGATATATGCCAAATACCAGTAACAATTATAGACCTCATTCCCGAATGGATTGGGGCTCTTTATGTTCCTGAGCAAGCAGATGCCTTGGGCTCTACTAGCATGAGACAGGACATATGGAGATGTTACTGGGGCCCGCTCGAGCAAATCGATGATGAACGGGAAGACAGTGATACAGTGACAGTGTATGTGGATGTTGGTGCGTAGACAATGAAGATAG